>JANHGN010012831.1:22760-56004 GCA_024605025.1 Megaceryle maxima | reverse complement strand
TTTTATTTTAATATTTGAAACATAAATGCAATTTAATTTTTTTTTTTTTCTCTTGAAAATACTAAGGGATGTTTATATAAACAAAAGAGGTGGCTGGGTAGTGAAGTCTGCTGTAACTTTGCATATTCCAAAATTACTGTAGGAAAGATTATACAAGTCATAGCAGAATGATTGTGCTTTTGAAGCACAAAGACTGAAATTCAGACTGAATCCACTTCTGACAGAATGTACATTGAACCAACATTACAGAAACTTTCCATGTTTTGTTCATGCCATTCATTCCCTTCAGAAGGAATTCATTTAAATCATGAAACTTGCATTTCAAGTTTTATCATGACAAAAACATTTTGTGTCAGGTTTTACCATCATAAACACATTTTGTGCCAGTTTTAAAAAAGATAGGGTATTTCTTCTGTTGACATCTGCTTACTTTTTATTTAGCAGCTAGTGAAAAAACTCCACTCTGTGTCCTAAAAGGGCTGTGAGTCTCATCACAGAAAGAGTATCTAGAGTTACAATGAGTTATTTGGCTTAAGTAGTGACGTTAGGTACTTGTTAAAACTAAATTAATTTTGTCAAAAAACAGCTGACCACAATATATAATACTCATAAGCCACATATTGTATTATTGAGACCATCAAAGGATTTATGTAGTTGTGGAGGGCGTGAGGGAGAAGCTGTTCTAGCATACTCTGAGGCATTTATCTTATGCGTTGTCTAGATATCATATCACCTTCTAATGCTCTTTAGCATCGTAATACAAGAGAGAGCTCATTCATCTTCTGAAAGGGTACTTAGGGATGATGATGTCATTCATACTTCCTTGACTCTTATGTCTGACCTCCTGGCTCTGCCTTCTAAGTTTCTACTCTCATGGCTATTTGCAAGAAAAAAACCCTCTTTTGCAGAGTCAAAATGCTGAACATCAGACTCCAGTTCCCTTCTTCTCCTTGGAAAGGAAGCATTCTGAAACTTCAAGTCAAAACTACAATAATTTGTGCTCAAACCCTCCCTTTGTTTATCAATGGGTGGAACAATAAATGTTCTAGTTAAGTTATAGTAGAACTAAATTGTAAACTTATACTTAAAATTTATAAGATAAAGATAAAACTGTGAACAACTGTTTGAAGGCAAAAAAACCCCCACATTTTGGTAGATAGTCACTTAGAAAAATGCTACAGATCTAAAATGCCAGACAGATATACAAGAGTTTCAGCCTGTCCAGAACCTCCCATCTCTCCACATCTACACTGAGCACTGCATTAGTGTATCATTTTCAACAATTACAGTTTTATAAAGACTCATAAAAGCCATTCAAAATGTAAAGATCCTCCATTTACTGTAAATCTGAGGGAACCATGCCAGCCTAATGGGAAGTACAAAATAACAGGGCCATTTGCACTCACACAAAGATGAAAACTTTTCTAGCAAACGAACAAGTGAATTGTTTCCATATATTATAATTGAATCATACCGAAGAAGTAAACACCATATAGATATTACAAAGTCAGGAAGGGAAAATGAGAGAGAAAGAGAACATCACTTGAGGGGTAAAAAAAAAAAAGCTTCTGCTTACTGCTGCCTATAGGATGGAAGTGCACTGACTTCCTGTCACTGATTATCAATGGCAATTTCCAGAAAAAAAGTCTACAGCGGGAGCTAGAACCTTAGCTTTTCCAAGTCATTGTAGTCTCATCAGCCTTCACCCAAAATGAAAATCACAGCCTAAATCTACAGCACTAGAAACAGTCATGCATGACCTTACCACCTGCTCCACAATGAGCCAACCTTATAAATAAAATATAGAAAGCCTATATGAGGCAGCAGAAAGAACAAACATTGAAGTGCAAATGCAAGCAAGCATTAGCCATAAACATTGAGAATCAATGATTAAAACACCTCCCAACCACAAGGGTGATAAATGCATAGCAGTAGGGAAAACACACCCTATTCAAACAATCACTGTTGCAAATGCTGCTGACAAAAAAGGAACAAAATTATGATGATCTTCTGCAGGTCTGTCCTTGCAAGTCCTTCCCATCTTACCCCTGTTATCCTCCTGTTAATATAATGTGCTTAGATACTAAAAAAAAAAAAAGCTTTTTTAAACCACACCTCTCACGCTGCTGGTCTTCCTTTCCATAAATGATGGGCACGTAACAATGGCAACAGAATTAGTACCTAGCACAGATATGTACTTCATCTAGACATCCAGTAGCATGGATAAACTAGCACTGATACAGTTGCATTGGAATAACTCTTTGAATAAATTGACATTTGAGAGACTGGATGTTCCCAACATATTATCATCTGCTGAAGCATCTGGTAAGTAATTTGGATAGTCTTGCTGCTAAAAGCTCTGGAGTTCTCTGCTAATGTTAGGTCTCTAAGTCAAATGGAGAAGAGTGTGTATGTGAGAGCAGGTATGCAGAACTAAAATCACTCTGCCAAGTGCTTAAATCACCACTTTTAGGGACTTTATCCAACAGTGATTACATCAAATTTTAACTCGTGAGGCCAATCTACCTTCCGTGCACAGTGCAGGGCTGGTAGGTATTACTAAATTTTACTCTTCTATCTATTCACATCCTACAATATATCCTCTGGTAGATGTCAGTCATTTTTGGGACTCACGGCCATTAAGGAATCAATGACATGATAATTCTCTGGCATCTTCTATAGCATTTCCCACAGGTTATCATGCAAGCTCACACTGTGGGCAGATCCCCTCTGTTTGAAACATAGCAATATCGTGAAAGGAAACACATTTTTCATGCTGTACAAAGGGCTGCAGTATTTATCCCAGCATGTAAATACCAGTTCTTCTGCACATACTTTCCCTTAGTTATGCAATCCCATCTTTCATACTATCAGATCCAGTGAATCATTAGAAGACAAAATAAATGAGATACAAACTAGATGAATGGATAAGTCCACATAAGCTCAATTCAATGCCTAACAAAAAATTCTTCACCAATTTCCTTTACAGAAATTCCTTCATCCCACCAGTTTACACTGACTCATACTATTCCCATCTATCTAGACAAGAAAAAGATTATTCCTGATTTATCCATGAACATATAAACAAACAAATTATAACATTAGATTATTTTCTTCTATCCGATCTCAACGGTTTGCCACAATGACCTAAAAGCACATTTTGCACTCCAAATTTTTCGTACATGCCACGGCTACTTTCAGTCCCTGGGCAAAATATACAAAGAGACATGTACAAAGCAATTTCAGATAGGAACCTCAGGCATTTCTTTTTGAAAATTTAACCCAAACTATTTGTGCCAGCATCTACAGTACTTTGAAGCAGATGTTCATTATTGAGATTAATGAGCTTTTAGGTTTGGTTGTTTTTTTGGTTGGTTTTTTTTTTTGTTGTTTTGCATATGTAAAATTTTCTGATCGTTCTTCCTCTGCTTTTCATGGTATTAACATTTCTGCTTCTTGAAAACAGCTGCAGATGAGAGTTGCAAGAAAAAAAAAGAAAGTTATTACCCAAAGTTTTCTCTTCAACATTTTATACCCATATATTTTTGGAAAACTGTCAAAGTCCCTTTATGAAAGAAGAAGAATGTTTTGAATTATTTGAAGGGTCTGGACTTATGTAAACTTAAAAAGAATTTGGAAAAATGAACAGAGACACTAAATTCTGAGACCGCTGTTCAAAGATACTGCACTGTTTTAGAAGCTTTATTCTGTGGATCATATTATTATGCCCATTAGAAAAATTCCCTGGAATACTGGGGATTAAAAAAAGATTAAATGTGGTTTGTGATTTTGTGTGTGGCACAATGTAGATACCCAATTATGTATTTGTAAGAGTTAAAACCATCTTATTTTGCAATTAGACACACTGATACCTATTTTCAAGCATTTTTGTACAAAAAGATTTTCCAAACACAGGTCAAGTTGTATCACATTTAAATTGTTCTCCCAATAGCTCAAATCTAGAATGTATTGGGTGGCATAATTCACTTGACTGCATTTAAATTAGCAGAGATATATAACTATGTTTGGTATTAAAAGCAAGAATGTCTGCTGAGTTAAATCAGCAGAGATAATCTAGCACTTGTGCAAATAGCAGATATGCAGTTTATCCATTTAATTTTCAGAGTTGTTTTTTATTATTGCATTTACCCATATAAATATCTAGCCATGCCAAACTAGGTATTTTTGGCAAAAAACAAGTGTTCACCTAAATGTAATTAAAGACCTACTCACATTTCCTTTTCATGAAGGGTGAGAAAAAAAAACCAACAAATCAAATCAAAACAACAACAAAAAAACCAAACCCAAACAACAAAAAACCACCCCAGAGTATCACTAAGATCTGTCAAATGGTCAACTTTCTAGATTATTTGCTTCAGGTAGAAACTGTTAGTAGTTAGAAACTGAGAGCTGAGGTTACTTTTAATAGCATGAGCAAAACTGAAGTTGAAATTCTGACCTATAATGATATTCCACTATGTTCTGGGGAGAATGAGTGCATAAAAATGTTGAAATAGATACTGGAATAATGTTGGTAGGTTTTAGTATTACAGTTAAAACACTGCTCAGTCATAACCCCTACAAATGACTACTTTCACTTACATTTTATCATCAGTATAATTAAAATAAGTCTCTTGTAAGGGGCATTCTCATTACAAGAAAGGGCCACTTCAGGCCCAATTGAAATGAAAAGATAGACCATAGATTAGGTGTAGATACCAAGTGGAAATTTCCAGGGAAGCATAAAATGCCAAATGTGTAACTCCTATATTTTATAAGTATGTGTTCAAAGGACACTCAATACTCAAAGGAGTATTTTATTGTACAGAGAGGCTTTGGCTCAGAAAAACTTCAATGAAGTGCCTCCTAGCATATATTCTCAACAATTTTCAACTTTCTTAACAGAAACAAAATACATATTGTTTCTGATATTATTATTTTCATTTTACAGCCTTAAAAAATAATCTGAAATTATCCAAAGTAACTATAAATGTTGAATAACTATGTATTTAAGAAATTAAATATTTCCAACATTTCACAGAGATAACACTATCTTTCTGTGTACACCTCCACACTGTAAAAGCAGGCACACTGTTTTATACAGTGAGTGAAAAGATTACCATTGTCACTACACCAACATATATTCATGGAACTGCTTCAAAACTCACCACTGATTTTTCAAAATACATCAATATTTCAGTAACTTTTTTGATCATCGAAACCTCTTAGCCCTCATGCTAGTTTAAAGCTGAAGAAAATGAAAGAAAATACAGATCATCAAAATATTAGTATTATTTCTTGTCTATTTATTAAAAAATACTTTTACACACATTTTATTTGTCAGGAGTTCATATTTGAAAAATTAAGCTCCTTTATTCTGTAAAATATTAGGACTTCAAGATACAAGATGCTACGTCCAGATTAAATGAATGAATTTAGCATTAGTAATAAAGAGACTTAGGTCATCCTAAAGAAGAAAATTAATAGAGGCAAATTTAAAGATTTCTTTATTTTAGATCTCAAATAATATATGAACAAAAAAAATGTATTACGTATATGTGGCACTGCTTTAAAAAATTCTTCTGTTTTGTTTTCATTCTCCTCTCAGCAAGCATATCATTTGTCATCTATAGTCACAAATATATTCCAAAACATTCTTTAAAATAAATCCAAAATGCATATCCATGTTTATACAAGCAGCATGGGATTGTATGCTATTGTACTTAAAGGACATTTCAGTCCAGTTGAGTTATATCAACTTAAGTTACATGATTGACTTTTACAACAGAAAGAAAAGGTTGTACTCAAACAACTGTTATTGCCTCAATGAAAAAAAAAAAATCAATGAAAGTAAAATGAACATGAGATTTTGTCTGAGTTGCAGTTAATGCTACTGAAGAGCTATGGATATTAAAAGGTCAACAAATAAATTAGTCCAAGTGTTATGAAATGAATGATTTGGCTTATAATTGTATTGAGTGCAAATTGTTCACTGCCTATTAGACCAGGTAATTTTTAACCATGGTGCCTCAATTACTGTTCCATAAGCAATAATATAGTTGTAAGAGCCACTGGTTCGATCGAGTGACCTATGAGACGCGCCAGGACAGCTGACTTTGCTATGATGGATCACTGAGCCTGATCTCCAAATGGTGCCAAACCTTCCCTGCCCGTGAGGAGATCTCATAAAAGAAACATTACTGCTTGATTCATTTTACCAAAATGTTTGAGTTTTCAAGTGTCAGCAGTTGAGTATAGATTGTGAAACTCTGTATTTCTTAGAAGAATTACGACAACGGGCATCCTATTGCTTCCAGCACTCCCTGTTAAATGGCATCATGATGGTTAGGAGGATGCTTTTTCTGCTACTCAATTGGACTGTGTTGTGAGAAATACATGGCAATCATATTTTACATCACCACGTAAACCACTGCATAACACCTAAAACTAGGCTAGAAATGGAAACTGTAGGTGAGATTATAGACATTACTTCACACTTCTGCAATGCTCTGCATTCAAAGATCTCAAAGCACCACTTTAAGGGGAACAAATTAAACTTCACAACATACTTTCTAGGAAAATATTCTCTCTCCCCCATCTTCATCAGAGACAGCCTTAAAGTGTAGCTGTTTGGCTGAAGTCACAATGGTCTATGGTTACAACCAAGACAAGTTTTGTAGGGTGAGGTAATATCTTTTATTAGACCCACTGATAGAGGTGAGAAAAGGCACAGTCAGCATGTGGGAAGCAAGGCTTGGGCACCTAAAAGCTTGTCTGCTTTTTTCTAGTTATATCAGTTAGCCTAATATAAGATATTACCACTCCCTACAAATTCTGTTAGCCCTAAACAGGGAAAAGAAATTAATCTGATATTGCTTTCATGCTACGAAACATACATGGTGCTTCATGAGGAGGAAAGGCAGCAGCTGCGTTTCCTCATTGCTCCTGAGGGCATGGTGTTCCCTGGGAGACAGGGCTCAAAATACAGCAATAAAGGTCTCGCCACACTTCCCACAGGTCTGGGCCTTAAATGATTGTAACTACACAGTAACTACGCATATCTGCTCTCTACCCACATATAAAATAAACTGAAGATGTAAATGCAAATCCTGAATTATCAAATAATCTGTGCAAAAGACACCAAAATAATAAAAGCCTAATCAGCATAGATTGTACTACATACAATCAAATCCTGTTTATATTGTCACTCTGCTATATTCTTGATAAATCACTGCATTCAAACAGTCTGTTGGGAGGGTGATTTTCCATTTCTTCTTTCCACTGAGCAAAAAATTGCCATGTGACTGGAGTCTGAATTTCAATTTCACCAGCATACAGTTGAACGGAATATTATTTGGCACAATACAGTGTACAACTGAGCCACTAAATGGCTGATTTACTAAATTATTATTAGATGAGCTCTTGCTGTTCCAAGTGAAAGTGCAGCCACTGTCTTTCTTCATGGTGTGTTCAAATTGTTCTGTGTTTAAATATTCAGCATGAGGCTAATGTGAACTGATGAACTGAGACTACAAACATTCACTTTCAATACAGACAGAGAGACAGAGATGCAACATATCATGTGGCCTGCGGAGGTGAAAATGATTTATATTTAAGGATGCTGCTGCCTACTTCCATTACTATTAGATATCCTTAATTAGTTTTGTGTTTGATTCAGGAGTTTGGAAACATAGCTAAAAAACAGTTCCAAAAGTGAACTAGATGCATGGCTATGGAGGCTTCAGAATCCTGGTGAAGTGGTACTTAAGCCTGGATCTCCACCAATAAAGTTCATGAGCTGCTACTGCAGCTTCACATTTCACTACCATTTGTACTTGAGTTGCAACTAAACAGTATCACCTGTAATTCCAACCTAACCTCAGCATTAGAAATCCTAGGAATGTAGAGGACTGACCTTGTTGTGTAATTGTACAACTTTCTGAAGTGAGGGGAGATGGGGGAAAAGGAATTTATATATATATATTTCTTTAAGAAAAGGTTAAAAAAAAAAAGAAACAATTTCTTTACTGCCACCTGCTGGAGTTGACAATAACCCTTTGTCATACTAAAAGAACAACTATCTTCACTTAGAGGACAGTTATGGCAAGCATTTAAAATACTGTGATCCCAGACACTTACAGTAGATTAGAATTTTTTATTGGTGCTGTGTTGCCATAACAACATAAAGACAGCAGATGACTTAAGCTAAGCTTGCAAAGCAAAAGGCTGCTCATCTGGCAGTTAAAATGAATACAGTTCACTTCACAAGTTCCCCATATGGACCCTTAGTGTATGGTAATGAGGATACCATATGGTGGGAGAAAATGCACAGAGAACAATTGTGTTCTACTGGATGAGTGAAGTGAGCAGGAAGTTATGAGGAAACACAGGAGAGAGATTTGTGCATGTGCTCTCTAACTCAAGGGTTTCTTTCAGAGGGGGGTTCTCTCCTTCATCATATTCTTAATATATACATGCATAGAAATGACAGAGAAACATATTGTACATTTTGCAACATCATTCATCATAAACTGTCATCTGTGTTTGTAAATCAGCTTGGTAAGATCTTATAAATTTGTAATTCTTAAAAGGTAAAAGTGCTAAGTTTTTAGACAAAGTGCAGGAAAATTTAAGCGCTTCTGACAAGTAGAAACATTAGTGGTAATCATTTTAAAAATGCTTGCATCTTTCTGCCTGCATGTTTAGCTGTAAATAATGCCGCAATGAATAAAAGCTTTAAAAAGGGGAGGGGAGGATGAAATGGAATAAATATTTTTTATTTTATTTCCAAAAGGATAAAATGTAATACTTGATCAGAACCATATGCATGCAAGATTCTTCTATAAATGTACATATGCTATACAGTATGCTGTACTAACCAGATCCTAGACTTGGTAAGACAGCTTGCTAAAGGCTGCAAAGTCAATTTTGTACTACACATGCTTCATAAAAGATGAATATAAATGCATTAGTTAGACACGGTGAGCTAAATTAGAAGGTCAGGCAGGGCTGGAAGGGCTGAAATATCACACAACCAATGACTGTAATTACTCTTTTTTTAAGTCTATTAAGTGGTGTTGTTCTATCAAGGCTCAGGGGTATAGGACATGAAGTACAAGATAAAGTAATGTGTATTTATTACTCCCATGGGATCAATTTACTAGATATTTTCAGCTCCATGGAGCAAAATACACAAATGCAGCCTTTGTTATTTTCTTCAAACTGTGTCTTTTTCCTTCAAAAGCTCTGCTCCTCAAAGGGACCATGTTTACCTGTTTCTTATCTTCCTGTCACCCTCAGCTAATTGTTGTAGTTAAAAACAATAACAATAAGGATACAGGAATAGAGAAATGCAGGGATCCCTCTTACAGGATGTTCAAACAAGTGGTTCGAGTCGCTCAGGTGGAATGTAGGAACTAAGATATCCAAGCCCAGGCACAATTTTTACCCCAAGGCAAAGCAGAAACCAGGAATGGAGAATGGCGCAAAGCTCCTTGTCATCATGTTAGCCCTGATCTATTAAAAGTTTTGTCATAGATGCTAAATTACACCATCTGCTCTAATCATTTGCTGAGTAAATGCTGACCCACTTATAAAGAAAACTCACTGAAATGTGCATGCACACTGTTGACCTTCAGAAAGAAAAGGGCTCCTTGCCAGCCATTTGTATGTGGTTCTGCCCTTCAGCGAGCAGCGTGGCTCTGTCTCTTAGCTCGCTCCCATTTCAGAGTCCTTGCATATTCACAGATAGGCCTCTGACATTCACCACCCCATAAGGGTGATACTTTTGCAGTAGCTTCAGGCATCTTGGTTCTTGTCTTCTCAACAGCTTTAAAATTCTCTACCTGAATATTCAATAGGATAAATTGAAAACCAACCCCCCCCCAAAAAAAACCCAAACAAGCCCCTCAAGCAACTAAATGCCCAGCTTGTTAGGAAGTGAAAAAAAACCGGAATTGTTAAGGATTCAATACCAACTTTAAGCCTGGTCTCACATTCCTATAAATTTTACAGTACAGTGTTGAAACTGCCAAGTACATCTAATGCCCTCTTTGCTGTACAGATGAACTCCAACAGCTTCTCTTCACATGCTCCTCTTTCCTGCCCACAGTTAATAAAAGTTTTTTTAATATAAGTTTTCAAATAACCCTCCTGTTACACTGGATGGAAAAAAAGAAAACAAAACCACTCAAAATATTTATATTCTTATCTGAAAATTACTAACTTAGTTAAAATACAGTATCTCATGTTAGCAGATGGAGATCCATTCTGGAACTTCTTGGGTCTGTCTGAGGCAGCAAACCTGAGTTGCCTTGTCTTCATTGCTATTTTAACCTTGGCTAGCAAAACTGGGCTAACCCACCCACATTTAGAAACAACCTTTATTTGCAATATAAACAATACTAATACTATCATGACAGATAAAGGGCAGATCTGTGGGATTTCATATGGGAAAAGATGACTTGCTTTTGCTAGCCACTGGTTCCTAATAACTTCTATTAGTGTCCTAAATGAGGAGGTGGGATATATCTAATGACTGACTGGAGAAAAGGAGCTGAAGGGAAGGTATAACCTGGTTACGGGATGCTCTCCACTCAGCAGGGGGGCCTATGTGCTAGAGATTGAGAGACTCCACTTTCATCTACATGAAGAGAAACCAGAAGTAAAGGTCCCTTTCAGAATGGATAAGGGGTCTCCTAGAGAGAGTATTTAAGCAACAGCCTGTGTGGGAGAGGATGTCAGATCATGGAGGGGGTTGATGCAACAACTTGCTCCTCAAATACAGTGAACAATCTCGTGCTTAATTTAAATACGAGTGATGAGTTGTAATAATAGTGAAAATGGCAAATAAATTCTAGTAAGTTGTATATAAAGAGGAATCATTGTTATTAAATCATTTAGGGTGGATGTGTTTCAAATCTAGGTCACAGCTGAAATTGTTTTACAGCTATCTCTGTGGAGTTTTAACCAAATTACAGAATTGCAACATACCTGCCAGGGATTGTAGGGTAGTTACATGAATGAACCTCAATAGACTCAACATGTTGTGATCTGAACTCTTTAGTGTTTTGCACTGCAGTTATGTATTCAAGAACCATCAATATGCGTGTTATGTATGCAAGAACCATGTGTATTATGTATGCAAGAACCATGTGAGTTATGTATGCAAGAACCAGCAAATGTGTGCACATGTTCAAACACACAAGATTGCACACAGACGTGCAGGCTTATTCCCCAGCTCCACTGGCAGACTCTGTATGGACTGCTCCTACAGGACAATGATATGATTTCTTAACATTAGCATCAAGGTATTTCTTTTCTCTTCTCCCCAGAGATCTCTTGTTGCCTCCTGTCTGTATTTGAAAGACTACACTGCCCAGCACACTCCAAGTACTTGATCTCAGTCCAAGCTTTGGGTGCTAATCCCACCACCTCTGTACTGCTTGTCTCTCCTCTTGGTGCATGTGTGTGTGTATGTACAGACATGCACATCTGCTAGGGACAACCCTCCCTATGCTGGCTGCTTTCCCTGACCTGCTCTGTACATGAAGGGAACAGGACTCTGGCCCATAGCTGGCTATATAGCCCAGCTGCCAACATCAACTCCCACTCTTTTTTCTTCAGAAACTATATACTGCATTTCTCCTTTAAACACCTCTACAGCAACTGTCAGTCTAGCAGTCCAAAGACCCTACTTCCCAGGTGCTCCTGTTCTCATCACTACAGCAGGACATTGTAAACTGGAATTTGGCTACTGAAGCACTGGGAGACAGATAAAGAAAAATCCAGCTTTTTAATTTGCCTACTTACAGCAGATAAATGGAACATTTCAAAAAATTAATCCCAAGCATGAATAACATGAAAAACATAGTTCTAAACTAGTGGAGATCAAACTTCTCACATAGCCTCAATGGGTTTAGAAATGCCTGTTGAGACAGATATGACTGTTAACTCCTCAGCTTTGGAGACTAGAGCATGTGTTAACACTCACTTGATGGCCTCAACAATTCTTGACTGCAGGGATAAGTCACACAGCAGAATGCTCTCAATGGTCCATGGGAAGGACTGCATGCCTTTATGAACACAACATTTATAACTATTCCTGTTTCTTGAAAGATCTCATCTCTTGATTACTCATCGATAGTGTCTCAATGGATAATGGCCACAAACCCTAGCAGCAATTATAGAAATGTGTTTCGTTTTATTTATTTAATGCATAAGTACTAGCTTTTTAGTGAACAGCAAGTTATGATGCATTGGCAGGACAATAGGGAAAATGGAGGAAAGGATACTGAAAGCTTTGAACGCTGCTCTCCTTTCTGCTATCTTGTGCTCTGTCTCTCTCAGTGTCTCTCTCAGACATTTGCCCTCTCTGCCCGTGGTTCCACTGTGGAAGCCATATGGCTTCCAACTCTCTTCTAAGTAGCCACTGAGAATTGTCTATAGTGGAATACTGCCAAAGCCCTTCCTGGTTTAATGACATGAGGAAGAGTGCTGTGCAGTGCTCACCCAACACAGACTCAGTGCGTCCTTGATTATCATCCTGGAGCCAGCAAAAGATGCTGGGAATTGAACCATCAGTGCTTCAAATACAGAAGTCGACATGTGCCAACCCCTGCTGCATTCAAGCCTCTGTGCATGGCATATTAATGAGTCTTGAACTTGAGGTCCAACCTTCAAGCTTGCACAGAAGGAATTACCCAAAGACAAAAAAAAAAGGTCCTCTTTGTCCTGTTTCCCTCTAAGCTTGCATAGTGATAATAGTTTCTTCACCAGCTTTGCAGTCTTTAAGCAGTAACCTTTTTATTTTTCAGGCTATCACATCATACCTCTGCATACATAAGCACAGTTTTCCTTGGTTTAAAGATTTGAGAAAAGAGCTTGAAAAGATACTCAGATCAAACATATTAAACCAAAAGGGTATATGAGAGGACAGACAACTCAGTACTAACCCTCATTCTCATATCCTATCCATAAATATCCACTAAATGTTGGAGTCAGTATAGGTAGCTAGATGGAGTTTTCTTCTGCCAGTTTTTATGTCCCATGATATTAGACAGCAGGAACATGTCATTATCAGTAAGGTAACCATCTCAGTCTAATGGGAAAGAGGAGGGTGCTCAGCCTGATGGCTGCATTCCCATACCAGGGAGACCCTCTCAGTGCCATGGGTGTCAGACAGGAAGCCTAATTCCTGTGGAAGTTGGTGATGCACTACAACCCCCAGTTGCAGAACCCAATTTGGAATTGCCCAGTCTTACTTTACTTGAATTTCCCAATTTAGAGGAAAGCCACAGCCATCTACCAGTCAGCCAGAACATCAAGCTCAGGAAAGTTTTTCAGTATTACTTTTGGCCCTTGCAAATTCCTGGTGCATAGTGAAGACTGGTCTCTTATTTTCAGAGAAACAATTTTTCACCACATGCACATTTGGCAGCAGATGCCCAATACAGATGAAAAAGCCCCTACAGAAGGATGCTTTCTTTCTTTGGAAAGGGTTGCAACTCTGGAGGGAAATTTGACAACCTATGAAAGCTGTGTCCTGCTGAAAATCTGTCCAAAAGGTAGAGAAAGGGACAGCTTGTAGATGGTGAACAGAGCCAATGTGAAATGTAGCTCTCCAGGACAGCGTGTTTCTCTGGTGCTAAGAGGGAAGGACAACACATCATTGACCCCAAAACCACAGTCTACAGCCTTCCTAGGCAAAGATAAAAGACTTAACAAGTCTGGAAAAACAAAACAAAACAAAACAAAACCCAAAAAAACCAACCAAACAAAAAAACCCAAACAAAACAAACAAAACAAAACCATAACATAAACACACACTGAATTTTATTCTTGTCAAGAAACCAAATAAGTTATGATGTTCATGAAATCTTCTCACCTTTGAAACACTTCAGAAATTTAACTAATCAAAGCCCAAAGATGAAAACCTATGGACAGCCTAGGAAGCTAGGGAAGAAAAGTCACAAGATTTAACCAATCACAAAGCCTATATGGGATGTGCATTATTCAAGGAATGTTGCCTAAGGCATCAAAGTCCAATTTATTTTACATCCCAGCTCACATCTTCCTTTCCATAAGTCAAAGGCGGTGTTCTTCACATACACACACTTGGCCTCTTTGACTCCTCAACTCACTCACTGACTGTCATGATGCTAGAGCAGATAAAACACATGGTGGCTGTTGGTCATACATAGTGACTCCAGCTCATTCACACTATTGCTCAGTGTTCCTGTGGCAAAGAGCAACCCTTTTTCAAATACCCCACCTCTTTCTCCACTATACCACAAAACTCCCTGCAAATTCTCAACAGAAAAAATACAGTATGACAAAGTAGCAAGAACAGATGTGATTTTTCACATATACTGTTTTTAGAGTACAAGACAGACATCCTAGAAGCCTATGTGAACTATTCTGTTTCTTCCTTACCTTTCAGTGGTAGAAGTCAACAAAAAAATCCCACTAATTTTGATAGGCATGAACATCAAATCACTTCACTACACATTGCTCTAATCATTTCAGCAATTCTGAAATAAACCAGTATATAATAATTACTATCCTAAACCAGCACATGGTGCAGCGGAAGTAGACAAACACTCTCTGATGATCCAAATAACCTGATTTTATTAACAGTGAAGTTTTTAAACTTATAATGGCAAGTACTACAGTCATACCAAAACCAAGAAGAGTCATGCAAATAAGCTGCTCGGGTTCCAAAATACCAACTAAAAATGTGTTCTTTGTTAAGTATGTTAGAACACAGAGTAAGATTCGCATTTAAGAAAGGTGAGAATTGTTTGAGTTAGCTGTGACTCAAAGTCACAGAAGTCTCATAAGCCTACAATGAAAGTTGCTGACTGGGCTTTTTCGGTCATGCCTCTGCTTCAACTTATCTGGGTTGGCTACCAAACTGAGACCATTACATTTAGGGGGTCCTGCACTTTCAAACAAAAACATGCAGTAACCAGATTTACCATATTTAATAAAACAATAAACTTTGTGCTGACCTTTGGCAAGCGTTCGGGGTCACCAGGGTGCCGGGGGATAACCTTCTGTAACCTTTGGAAACCATAGTCAATGGTGGGTTCGTTCAGAGCTGAAACAATAACAAACAACATTGTGATGTGACAAACACACAGTAAGAAAGCTCCATTGCACTGTAACAATTGGCAATGCATTGCAAGAGCAAGGATCACAATAAAATCCCCTTTTACTGAAATCAGCACTGACTATGAAGTCTTAGTTCAAATTCCTTTTGAGGTTGGTCCTAAGGATTTGATTCAACAGCAATGCAAACCTTCCCACTTGGGTTCCTAAAACAGGGTTATTAGAAAAACTGGGGATGTAGCAATATACCTTCCAAACAGGAAGCAATTATTATCTCTGAAAGCCATAATGAAATTAAATTAATAAATATTTTGCAACCTATGTTTCATGTTGGGTTTTTTTTCTGCTTTCATATTATGAGGAAGGTCCTTTGTTATTGGAAAAGAAGTAACTATTAGGGAATCTCTATTAGGGAATAGAAGTAACTATTAGGGAATGTTCCACATTCTATTATACATTTAATATGCTCCATGTGCAATGGTCACATATAATTTTGCTGTGAACTACAGACATTTGTCTTGGCAGAGGCTTTATTTTTAACTCATCAACACTGACTTCAGCATCCCTGCCCAGGCTCTGATCAGCACTTAACTGATCCAAAAGACTTAATGAATGAAAAAGAAAAGAAATCATCTATGTTTTTTTTCATTCATCTTTCTTCAGTCCTCGTTCAATAAAATGGAGAGAAGTGGTGGAAGTGGAACACTTGAATCTTCATGAAAATGCTGGTGTGCCTCCATTAATCAAAACTCTGATTGTGCCAAGCCTTTAAGCACATGCTTATCTGTAAGCACATACTTAAACCCATTTGCTTTCAGCAAAGCAAATTTGAGCATATTATGTTTTTTATATGATTGCCTATAATTACAGGGGACTACACTGAATGACCTTCTAGCTATATTTCCAGTCATATGATCACTTTAAAACTCAGATGTTAGTGAGACTTCAACATGTGCTTAAAATTTCCTAAGTGCTTTGCTGAACTGGAACAACAGTCAAGCATTCTCAAAAGCATCTCTAAACAGCAGTGTATCTTGACTCTCCCAAGCCAACAGAGATGGTGAATTTTTCCACAGCAATTTGTTTGCAACTTTTTGAGTGAAAAAAAAACCAAAACAAAAAACCCAACAAAAACTGAAACCAAAACCAAACAAACAGCCACAAACAAACAAACAAAAACCCCACACCCCAAAAATCTCCATTGTGCAGGTTCATATTTTCAGTAGGGTCTTTTGGTAGGAAGGAATGTTTTATTTAATCTTTTGGTCACTTTAAAGTTGCTCTTATTTTGTCTTAGCTTATTAATAGTAAAAAAATAAATTATTTCTCACAAAAAATTATAAATGTATCTTACACATTTAAGATGGTTTTATTACAAACTTTATTGTGTCTAGAATATGCCCTCTGATTCTTGCAAAGAGATTTAGCATCTAACTGTATCTCCCAGTCTGACTTGTGTAAGCACTCTCATGTGGCTCAATAATGCTTATCCCACAGCAACTTACACAACTCCATCAGTCTGATCAACATGGTACAATTTGTCCGTACTTCCATCTTTTCAGTGAAGAGACTGTTTTTCTATTCTGCTGATGTTAAATATCTTTAGCTAGACCACATTGTTATAATGAAAGTAATATCTAATTCCTGGCTAGTTTTTAATTAATTAGTGGTCCATAAACAGTCCCACAAATGAGTCTGGTTTTCAAGAAACTGTTCCATTTAAACTATTATTTTCAAGCCACTTTTCTACAGCAGATGGTCCTAGTGGCAACCAAAGGGTCAGGTTTTTATAGTCTCCTGGACCTTCAGTATGTCCCAACTTCATAAGCAGTTTCCAGCAATGCTACTGGAAATTGAGGCAGAAGGAAGGTGGTGAGGGGGAATCCAGATCTATCCTACAACAGGGAAAAAGTAGTGTGGGGCTGATTGGGACTGTCTGGAGAGGCACTCAGTCCAGCAGACTCTCAACATTTTTCTAATATCAGAAAGGAATCTTCTGAGCATAACCTGAAATTACTGTAACAGCATTATGGTAATACCAGACTAGAAATCTTTCAAGATTTTATTTTCTGGGTTTTCAGAAGTTTTTTTTATTGCCCTAGAGATCATGGCATCCCTCTAGGCTCATGAGTTTTTTCCCCTGTATTCCCCTTTATCAGGAATATCTGAATTCGGTCTTTTATTTATATTCAGGTCATTGTATGGAAAGGTGAGAACAGAGTTTTTCTCCTGCTTGTGCCCTTTTTGGGCTTTGGATGTTTCGGCCTTTTTTCCACATTTCCTTTCACACCCTGGTGACACGCTGCCCACTCTGTGGTCTAGCTTTGCAGAAAATATCACAGTACCTGGGTTTTCGAACCCCTTGTTTCATTAACTTTGCATTTCCTTACATGGCTTCTTATTGTGGACCCACATAGTTTAGACCTTCTTAAAATTTTACAATAAATTAATTTACTGCTGTTTATATTTATTATCAAAAATAGCTGTTCTCTGAGAAGATTAAAAAACCCTGTGGTTCTAATTTACAATTCTTTGGCAAATATGTTAGAAATTTTCAGCGTGGTTCTGTCAAATGTGTTTCTTCTCTAATTCACTCTAGTTTATGGCCATTTTCCCTTTACATCCTTTGGGAAAGTAGTTACTAAATTCTGCAATATTATAAATGGAGGCCAGTTCTGCAATCCCCCCAGAGAGAGCAGTCATTTTCTCATATCTTCCCACACATTCAACACATTTGAAATCCACAGAGTATTTCTTGTGAGTATTTTCTGAACTAAATGACCAAAAAAAAAAAAAAAAATGTTAATTTTATGGTCCAATCTCACAAGGCATCAAGCATCCTCTGAGAGATACTGAAAACTTTCTGCTTCAAATAGCTTCAGCTTTAGTTTAGTGGTGGGGAGAGGGTGCACACAGCAATTTACAGGATCAGGTCCTAAACTGTAATTGTCAAATATCACTCATCAGTCTACAACCATTCAACCCTTTAAGTCTCAGATAAAATGAAAAAAAAGAAATCTTCAGCTGCCTGAACATCTAACCACAGACTGGAAGACATAAGCCCTCCATTGCTCATCTAATTTGTAATCCAAGTTAAATGTAATTAGACATATCTCAAAGAAAAATCCCCATTTAAATATATAACCCTATCTTCAGTCTTAAGGTTACAACAGTTCCTTTGTCAGTAGCTGGCCAGACACCAAAGAAATGGTAATATTCAGATCTCCAAGCATGGCAGAAGAGACAGTGCTTAAGCCACCATTAGTGTCACCTAACGTACAAGGTCAGATACCAGCTTTGTGAAATGTTTTGCCTCTGTCCCCAGTACGTGCAAGCTCAGTCTCTGCCTTTGAAGTCCATTCACAATAACACATTTCACAGTGCTCTAATTCTAAGGGTTTGGTGTTTTTTTTTTTTTTTCCCATGATTGAAGAAAAAGAATCAATAAGAAATACAAACTCTCTATTTGTGTTCTTGACACCCATACATTAAAAACAAGTTAACACATACTGTACTTAAAATTCATTCCCATTACCCTAAATTTTAAAAGTACTATTGAAAGTACTACTAACTTTAAAAAACTGTGCTAAATTCAAATAGGTCCCAAGGCTAATGGAAGCAATTTGTATACCAACCCAAACTGACTGGCCCACTTTTCAAAATACAGGTATGATAATCTTGTGGTTTTAAAAGGACATTTAAATTGAAAGACTGTGAATTTAGTACATAATTATACCAATAGAACCCTTTAACTTGTCAACTTGTAAATCTAAAAGGCTATCAATCATTTCTAAAGAGGAAATAAACCTTAAAAATCTTTGATTGACAGTGCTTACTTTTTATGTGGGGAAAAAAAAAAAAAAAAAAAGGAGTAAAGTGGCCAGAAATCCATTTACAAAAGTACATTGTTTTACATAGGTGAGTAAAAAGCCAATAATTACACCTCCAAAAGACATATAAATCAAAGTAAGTACTTTTCCCTCACTTACATATTTTAAGTTGCAGTAAACTTCAGGTAACTTTTTATTAAAATACTTTTCCAAATGCAAAGCTTATTGAAGCCATTAATAGAGTAGCATTTTCATTTAAGCTAATATAATCATTTTTGCAAATACAAGATTTAAGCCATTTTTCTCCTTCCAAACAATAAACTTTCAGCCTGTCTCTTGTGTGAATTAACTAAAATTACACCCAGGTGTACAAAATCTGTCTATCTACCCTAGTGTATGAGTTAAGGCACAATATTTATTATTCTTACCATTTTATGAATTACTTCTTAAACCCTTGAGGAAGAACTTTCTCTCAAATTAGGCTCTAACAGAATAAGCCATGAAGCTCTTTATACAGCAAGTCTAAAGCCGTAACTCATAAAATCTAAGGCTTTTAATCAAGAAAATGCACAATGTCTATGGAAATAAGGATGTGTACGTTACATTCATCTTTTTGAAAGTCCAACTTATTTTTCAACAGAAATGCTGCTTATGCCTCTCAGAAAGATGTTTCCACCATAACTATAATTTCAAATTCTGCAAGAATAATTGTAATGACTACATGTAGATAATCCACCATTTTAAAAGTCTTCTTTTTTTTTTTTTTTTTTTTTTTAAATAGTCAGTGGAGGGCTTTTTTAATATTTAACATAATGAATTCCTACTGTGTCAATAAAGCTTTGGTCTTTAACTGAATGACTGTCTGATGTATATGAGGGAGGAATTTGTTTCTCTGGCCATGCTGCCAACTTACAGCAGAATGATCGACACTTAATATCAGCAATTAAAAGGACCTGTTCAAATATCACATGGAATGCATAGCTTGGAGTAGTGTAGCAGAACTCTTCACCAAGGAAAACTCACTCAGTGAATGCAGAGAGTAATTGAATTAGACACATTTTAACATTATTATTCAAAGAAAAATAAACACACACTACATAGAAGCATTATGGAAATATTTCAGAACGTAAAACATATTCAGTTAATTTGTTTCCCATGCATTCATGGTTTCATTTATTCCTTTTATTTCTCAGCCCTTGTTTCTTTTTCATTCTGTTTGACCCAAAACCAATGAGAAAGCAGCACTTAGACCTATGAACTTCCCTCATGCTTTTCCAGTGGTAAAGACTGCAAGGAGAGAGAAGGAACTCTAAGAGCTCAAATAACAAAAACAAAAAAGGCCGAAGGCTACAAACAAATTGGCCTCAGGTCCACAGGTCTGACCGTCCCTATCCCAGATGAGAAATCTGGTCTTAATTGTTTTAAGTGAAACACCCAGAGGAAAGCTGCACATGGGAATTAAATGTCCCACAGTGCTTGCTCCTGTGGTGCACCAGAGAGTCTCTGGTTTTCTCGGAAGGCAGAGATATTGTGAGCAAAAGTGAAGAAGATAAGAAGGACCTTGTCACAGTTTAGGGTCAGGATGGCGCAGAGCTACATTGGCTCTCCTGGATCCTCCTGGATGATGTTCAGAAGGTTGTGGATACAACTGTGGAGTGAAATAAGATCCTTTAGACTCCACCCATGTCTCTTCACAAATCCATGTTTAGTAAATTTGTCTCCACAACAAAATTAGACACCTAGTGACCAGTCCTGAACTATAACGTCAAAGAGACAGAGTTTTGGGGTCTATAATGCAGTTTGGATTTTTTTCCTGTCTGATGAAAGAAACTTCATCAAAACATAAATATAAATTGACTCTGGGGCCAAGACACACAAAGTTACCCATCCAACACCTCATAGCCACCAGAGTATATTGAAATCAATGCAAAAATGCTGCAGTGCTGCCACAGCATTGAGGTCCCGGCCAGGGACACATTTAATATATCTCTCTGTGCCCAGATTAAATGAGGTCAGAACATTTGAATGCACAGAGAATGAATATTGTAAATAAAATTAAGGGTAACTAGGAAGGCAGACTCTTCAATGGGAGAGCCTTGCAATCTTAGCATCTTCAGAGATATTTTATAGCTAAGTACTTTTCTCCTAGACATTTGGCCTCTTCCTCCATCAACTCAGTTGCCCACCTCTATCATCAGCTCACTTTCTTTTTAATCTGTACTTCTGCTGTGTTTCCACACTGCTGAGAAATAGCAGTATGGGGTACAAGTGGCAACAACTGAGAGTAGTCACATGAAAGGCTGTGGCTTCCAACGTCACACTCTTACCAAGCATGGCTCGTATGAGGAGATGAAAAGAAGGGGCTCCTGCCTCTCAGAGAGGCTACTACAGAGCTGATCCAGGGTATTTGCCTTTGCTAACAGCCTGTGTCTCTGTCTCCAGGCTCTCGGTGATTTCTGCTAGAAGCCCCTGACTCTAACAATGTGAAATCTTGACTCTGAAAGACAAGGATAGTACAGGACCATGTTAATATCAAACTCCATGTGTCAAAATGCCTTGCTAAGGCCCTGCAGTGCAGCAATACTAACAATGGATAATATTATAAAGCCATGTCTTGACATGGCATGCCGCAAGCAAACCCTGACCAACAACTCCTATGTATAGTAGCCTCTTTATGTCTGCTCTACAAAGTGAAAGAAACACTGAAAAATATTGTAATAAAATGAAAAAAAAAAAAGTCTGGTTTGCAAATCTCCCTGCAAGGACTATTCCTTTGCTAATTAAAGTTAAATGAAAACATGCAAGCATCTGAGCTATTTGTTTTTGTTGTTGTTGTGAATTTGGCTTGCTTTTTATAAAGTTTCCTTTCCACTGACTTTCCCTGGAGTGTTTATTCCCACAAGCAATGGAAAACGGAAGCGGGTGGGACAGTGAGAGCCTGCACAAAAAGGTTTGAACTAGAAAGGCTCTTCCAGTCCTAACTCAGAATTTCCTTGCTTTTCTGGTCTCAGTGCTCCCTCACTTAAACATATTCTTGTGCATTTAATTTCCATTTTTAAAATCAAGTGGTGACATAATGTCATTTTTTTTAAATTAGACATACAGAGATACCCAAATATGTAATTCCTATATTTTATTGCCATGTAATGCCCAGACACCGTGTGCATGTTCCACACAATAAGAAAAATGCAGAGCTGAGTTAAATGATAAATCTAACACCTAGTTCTCTTGGGTTTCCCTAGTGACTGCTCTTTACTTGAACTAAAGAAGCAATAGGCCAGCATTTGAGGCAGCTCCACTGTATTCATCAGTGTTATCACAGACATGATAGCATAATATTTTCTTCCTGATAATAATTTTTCTCCAGCAACCAAGAACCAGAGGACTCCAGTGTGGGTGCTGAAGATGCAAGAAATGCATGTCTTCAGCCCATATTTCTTAATGAGAGTTAAGGAATTAAATTACTAGATCTGTCTAGCAAGAATCATGTGTTGGTTTCTCAAAATACATTAACTCTGAATGCTCACTCTTAGTAACCTGCAACCTGTCTTGAAAAAAAAAAGTCAAACAATTTGTGAGCTTCACAATTTCTTCTTCCTCTGACTGTGCTGACCTCTTGTATAATGGGGAAGATTTGGCCATAAAGGAGTCTGAAACAGAGTCCAGTTTCAGGGACTGGAATTTAAGCATACCAATTTCAGAACAGGCTGGTAGTATTCACTGGGGATATGGATACAGAGGGCCAGGAGGAAATTAATGCATGTTGGTTACTTCATCTAGTCATCTAGGTTAATTGATGCATCTTTGGCAGTCATTATAAAAAGGGAAAAAACAGTATTTACATGTGAATATTTTCCCGTTTTTAAGACCCATTCTGGTAATGCACATGAGCATACAGCAAAATAAAATCCTGAAAATGGATAGCTCGCAATGGAGTAACCCTTGATTTAAATAAATAAATACATGTGTATGCACATGCACAAGCACAAAAGTGCATACAAGCCAAGATTTAAAATAATGGGTGCCTGAGGTTAGCTCTAAGATCTATATTTAGGTCTACTTAAAAACATTTAAAAAATAAAGACACTGCATTTATTTTTAAACTGTTGGCTCAGAACCTGATGCAGAAATGCACCATACAGAGAGTAGGAGATGCTAAAATGTCACCTCATGTAGCCTTTTCTTTAATTTTTCACTATGCATATTTTAAACATTTTTTCCTTTGCATGAGCTCCTTAAATTCTACAATGTAAAACACACAAGAAATTGTTTCTTTTTGTCACCCTTCACAAAGTCCTTTAGGGTAGTCAGTATTGAAAAGCATTGTGGTAACATTTTGGTATGCAAAAATATTTTCTTTTTAATAATCCCTCTCTCTTTCTCACTTTTAACTCTACTATTTATCATCTTTCATATTATTAAATATATATATATTACCAGGGGATGCATAAATTAAAAACTCAAGTGTCCTGTTTGAATGCCAAAGGCATTCCTATAGTAAAGCACCCTAGCCAAAATCTGGCTGTTTCGCAAGTGCAAGTGCATTATGATCACAGCAAAAAAGAATCTTCAAGAAAGAAAACTGAAAAAGCACCCTCTATCACATCCAAAATCTCCACAAACAAGATTCACATAGAAATACAAGTAGAGCTGAATCATAAAAATGAGATGAATTGTGCCCAGCTGTAATGAACATTATAGGTGTGACGTTCTTGGAAGGGACTGACCTCCTGTGAGGTATAATTTAGGTCTTTAATCCCTCTCTATAACTAAGCTTAAGTCCCTCGAGAAAACAATAGTTTCCAAACATCTTTATTTCTAAACATTAGCTTTGATTTGTCTACAGGAAATTGCAATAGGGCTACTCACTTGAAAGAAAGGACCTTTTTGGCTATATCCTCGATGATGCAGCAAATTGTTTAAAATTAAAACAACTGGGTTTGTTATTTGCTAGTCTGTAACATTGAAATAGAAATGTATAATTTGAGAGCTCTCAGTAGTTGCTGAGTTTAACAGCCGTTATATCACCTGCTTCTAGAACTGTTCAGGGGGTTGGGGTTTTTTTTGCAAAAATTTTGACAATAACAGTTATCAAGGGTAAAAAAAAAAAAAAAATCATACCAGCCTGTCTGATAAACATGTTTCCCTGCCCTCACACCCCAGTGAGCACTGTGACACTATACTTTTATCATCTAGTGTGTGCTCAGAATGAGCTTAGAACAGCAATTGCCAGGAATAGGCAGGCGATAAACTGCATTGATTTAACACATCTTGTTTTCAATCATGCTCGGATTTTCTGAGCACGCATTTTTCCTGTACTCCAGCTTGTAGCTTTTATCTGACGAGCTGATCCCTTTTCACTGGAAAATGAAAAGGTCGCACAATAAGACACGGTTTACTGGAACTTGAGCACGCACCAGGGAAAGTATTTTAGATAAATACTGTCAGACATAGTGGAGCTGAATTTCAACAACACAATTGCTAAACAACAATACTTATTACTCTCTAGAACAAGCCTACAAGCAACTTATGGCTCACAGCAGGGGAGATCTCAGAGTTAGGCTCAATAGTTGAAGAAACCTTATTCAAGCCTGTTTAAAAATGAAGTATTGCTTCAGCCTTATATGCACTGACTAGCCATACCGCAGGACCAAACTAAATGCCTCCTCAGTTGCTTCCCTGGGTAATTTATAAATGACAAAAAAACCACATCAATGACTTTTTTTTTTTTTTTTTTTTTTTTTTTCCTGGGCAGAAAGGTGATTTAATTTTTGTTTTATTTAATTTAATTAAATTGGGTATTAGGTGGTGGGGAAAGAAAATTATCCATATGTGACTGCAATTTCACAGAAACTAATTAATTAACCCAGGTGAGTTGTTGAGGAGGTCAGTAAACAAGCAAGGAGTAATATGGCACAACCCATCTACCAATGTCCAAGGTAGAGTAGGCTCATAACAATAATTCTGATTTTCTTTCCCCTCCCTCTGAAGTGACTGCAATGATTCTGATCAATACAGTACCGGAAGCAAAATATCTTTGCTTATTCGTTCCAGAAGAGGCAAAGAAAACTCACAACTTATTCTTTACCGCACTGATTTGTCAAGAAAAGATCTAGACAAGTCAACAGAGAACCTGACCTAATTCTCCTCCTCAGTCTAAGTGGACTAACACTCCTTTCCCTACAAGGGCTCAGCTGCCAATCTGCTGCCAGAGAGGCATGATGGGTTTACTCCAACTGCAGCCCCCTTCCTCAGCACCTCCTTCCCATGCTTTGTGTGGATGCATGCACGTAAGCCAAGTATGCATGAGATTGTCACCTGCTTGCACTCCAGTACTCAGTGCAGCACCTAAACCCACCAAATCTGCTTTGGTTTTTTTTGCCTGGCAGCAGTCTTTCAAAACCAAACTCAAAGAAATGAGCTTCCCATCCACCTCCCCTCTTTGGACTTGGGAAGAGACTCATCTTTGCCAGTGCTTCCCAGTTATGTGCAGCAGCCTTTCTCAAGAGAGGGCCTCCATTTTCATGGACCTCAAATAGTCCCCAGGCCTCCTCCCTCATTTACAGGTATTTCAGTACCATTGCTGAAAAGCCAGCTCAACCCCTTCACGAATAACTTGGACTGCAGTAGGAATTCCTTCAACACAGGCTATTTGCTCTGGCAACAGCGGGTTCAGCCCCAGGGTGTTATTCTCAAGGTGTCATGCCCCACTAGCTCACTTGGGTAAGCACTTTTATGTGGCAAAAATACAGCAAATGGTGATGTCTGCAGCTGAAAGCAGTCTTTCC
This sequence comes from Megaceryle maxima, assembly GCA_024605025.1. Taxonomy (NCBI): domain Eukaryota; kingdom Metazoa; phylum Chordata; class Aves; order Coraciiformes; family Cerylidae; genus Megaceryle; species Megaceryle maxima. Next base: position 30,275 of record JANHGN010012831.1, on the reverse strand, counting down.
TGTCATTTCTCCCTGATATATCATTCATCACTTTTGCTTACAATTGTATGTAGTTTCTCAATCTCTGCTAACATAAGCTGGGGATAAGGAACTCCAGGCCCTGATCCAGTCTGCACTTTTGGAGAAAGTTTCTCCAGGCAGCTGTTCACTAAGACACAGTCAGCTGCTGGCTCAGCTTAGCAATAATAGTTAATGAGACACAGTGATACCACCTATTCCTTATGGAAGCTGTAATACAGAGGAAAGTCCCAAAACCAAAGCATTATCCCCACAAACGTCCTTCCCATTTGTCAGCAATGTCAGTGCAAAACTGGTGTGAAATATTGATGATTTTCTTGCTTCTCCTGAGTGTGTTTATTAGTCATTTAGGCCCAGCATAAACTCATCTTAAATTCACTTTGTCCAGGATCCTTAACCAGTATAAAGCAGAACCATTCTGACAATTTTTCTGAAACTATACTGATACTGGCTGGAAACTTTACTGGGTGGAGCTTAGTTTATATTTTGCATATATACATTAGAGAGCCAAGCTTCAACTTCAGTCAGATACATCCATCTTTCTTGGATGTTCTGCTCACATTTTAAGTCTTACAGAAAGAATATGGTAAATATTATTTAAATTACATTTTGAATTATAATTTTAAATAGGCAAGTCAGAAGCAAAGTGATAGACCTCAAGAAAAGTATAAAGTAAAATCCAACTTTGCTTGCAATTCCACTTTACAGTCAGCCCTGTGAGCCTGTCTGCAAGAGAACTCATACAAGCATAGATTTCTCCCTCTCACCTGGCAAGTTTTTTTGCTAGATGAATAAGTTGAAAACCCATGCTGTATTTTAGGGTTATCTCATGCAACACATGCAGAATTCTGATATGTCTTCTTCATTAAGTGCTCATAATCCCAGAAATGAAAGTAACTCATCTCTTCCCAGGGTGCCTGTTAACTGAGAAACTCGTCTTAATTGAATGCACAGATCAGTTAACCATCTTCAGATTCGCACACCATTAGTGCCCCATTTGCACAGCAGCTCTGCTGGCAGGTCTCCTCCCACCACTGTGCTTAGGGGGGATCTGAGGTTCCGTAAAGGAGGGGAGGTGCTGGAAGTGATGGGCAAGCACTGTCAAGGGCTTACACTCATGACAAAACGAGTGCTCTGGGGCTGAACAGGCCTTTGCTAAATTGTCGACACTAGATCACCTGGCAAGTCAATTACAGAGAAATCAACAAATACTGCAGCTCTGCCCCCAATTCCAAGTTAAGTAGCTTCCAAATACGACTACAGAGACATCGCTAATCTAGAATCGGGAGCCACATGGGTATAAGACGAAGTAAAAATAATTGCCTTCGCATCTCGCCTCTCTCCCACCATCACAATTTACCATGTAGAATATATGTGGCAAACCAGTGAAGATGAGTATGAAAATTAAAATATCCCAGGTGCAACCATTTGCCTATAAAGCTGATGTTTCAAAAAGAAACTATAAACAGCAAAGAAGTAAGGAACCAAACTGGAACTCACTGGCCTCACTGTCCAGTGGGAGTGAACCAATCTTTGGTTCTTCGGTGGTTACTGCTGATTTTGGCATATGCAGCAAACATCTCTGCTGGATGGTGGCACACTGAAGCAGTAACCACATCCCTGAACTCAGCTGCACTCATTCTCCAACTGACTGACGCTGTTCTGAGGTAGATGAAATTTTTCTGCACTCAAATAGGACTCAGCAAAAATAGCCATTTTTCTTTTAATAGGTTGTTGTTTGTTTTGGTGTTTTGTTTTTGTTTCTTGTTTGTTTGAGTTTTTTTAGAAAGTATTTTAAGTGTTATTGGATTTTTTTTTTCTAAACTGGAGATATTATGATTTCCCTAATTCAAGGCAGAGGTACAATACACAGATTAAAGATGCAAAGAGGATCAGAAAATAGAGTAGAAGATACAAAGTTACTATGGATAACCAGAAATTGTCACAGAGATTTATAATCATGCATTTGTGCTTGTTTACTTCTTCATTTTCTAGGTATCATCAACAGCCTATAGGAAAATTCAGTTCTGAAGTTATCAATTAAATACCTTCACAGTAGTATGGTATTGCTCATTTTGTCTTGTATGACATAAATACTTCCCTTCCATCCAGTTCAAAACAAAAGGCAAACCCCACTGTAATGGATTACATTTTTCTGTACAAATTTGTTTCTAGATTTCATGAGAACTGTTGTCATTATAAAAAATTGGCATCATTATATATCTGTATCATATTAATATGCCTCAAAGTTCAATATGGACACAAAAAACATCATCAGGTGATAAAAACAAAGATGCTGGAAGTGTGACATAAAAAAAAAAAAGTATTCGAATGTTAAAATCTAATTTAGCAATTTGTAAATTGCCGGTGTAAAAGGAGGAATTTAACATTAATCTTGCTGGAAGTGGCATACTTATTGGTAACTGATTTGTAGCTTTCCAGGCAGTAAGCAATATATATAAATATACTTCTGGGTCCATCAGCAGTACGCAAGAATGCACTTAAACAGACAAACCCACTAAGGCCCTGAGTGCACAAAGTATTAAGCACCTGGCTGCCACAGTTAATTAGTCTGTGCAGAGCAATGCACAGACGATGCTGCTCTTGCTCCAAACCAGCTCCATCACAACTGGCCTAGGGCATCTCTGCTTTCTGCTCTCCTGTGTTGTGTATATGCAACTTGGGACTGAAGCTTTTTCTTCCTCCCCCATGGTCCCTGTGCATGCCAAGCCCATCATCTTGGTATCTAACCACTTTCTGTAAAGACACCTCAGCTCACCAAGGAAGATACAGGGACAGAGATGGGAAGGAGTGGCATCCTGCACCATCTGTCAACGCTGCACACTTAGAAGAGGAGTTGCTCTCCTTTTGGCCCATAATGCATTTAGTTACTGTGCAAAGCAGGCAGAAAGGCTATTAGAAAATGGCTCCATGCAGGGAAGAATTTGCAAAAGTGTCCAATGTCTCTGGCTTCAGAGAAAATCACTTTGGTTTTGCACTGGAAAGAACATGCTGAGGCCTGGCAGCCTTTGTATGTCACTGGGCTGGCAATCAAGGGGCTACAATCAAGGGGACAATCAAGTCACTCTTTTCTCTTAAGTAAGGAGATTCTCAGCAGTGGAATTTACTCACTTTGTTGGCATTGACAGTTATATTCTGTGTGGTCTCTAACTGAGCAGATGATACACATTCAGTGGCAAAGGTAATAATTCAAAATAAATCTAAGTTGTAGCTGATTGAGTAAAAAATGGACAGTGACAAGGTGCTGTGCCACACTAAACACCAATGTACTTGCACAGTTGGTTGTCTCAAAAAACATGCTATTTTTACATCTTTACTTAACAAAGACTTAACAATCTTCTCTTAAAGGAAACCGTATAAAAATGTTGTGTGGGTGTGTGTAAGTGGTTGTGTGACTAAAAATGCATCTGCATCTCCTAGAAGATAATTTTGCATATGCTGTCTATCTATGTGTACAGAGGCTCAGAAAGGGCACAATCCTTTCTCCAGCCTGTAGCAAGTGGTAGATTACTGCTGGAGCAGATGCATCCCAGCTCATCATAGACGAAGCTGGGAAAAACACAGAAATTATATTTAAGTCTAGAACCTGCTAACTGATAGATGCTTTCTCCAAATAGCAAAGGGAAATTTAATGTCACTTTTTCCTTCCAAACTTTGTTCATTGCACAAAACAAAAGTGAATCAGCAAAAGAAGAGAGAAAAAATATTCCCACAAGATTCTTCTGCTCTTCTCAAGACAACCCAGACCTGTCATTCCCCTTCGTTTCCTTTCCTTCTGCAATTTGCCTACACCAGCAACATAAGAGACAGAGCCCACTTCAAAAGCCACTATTTCAGTAGTATATCATAAGTACAAAATAAAACATGTACTGAAACATATAAAAAAAGAAACTAAATTAAACACCTCCTGGACACCGCGAACAAAACTAGAACAAAATACTTTTTTTTCCCCCAATATTTAAATATTCAGAAATTAAATGACTGGAAAGGGAGAGATGGGACAAATCCACCTCTGTTTTAAAGCTTGTTATACTGTGAATACCATATTATTCTATAGGCAGTGTTCATCTTACTTCAGCTAATTGTCTATGATGGACAGTGACCCACCAAAGTTTGGTGTAAGTATCAAATGGCAGAATTCAGTACTCTTGAAAAAGTACTTAGGGTTGATTTTTATTACATTTAACTGTTAAGCATTAAAGTCATCATTTTTTATTGGTTAGGCTTTTCAATCCCACTGGATTAAAGAACACATTACACGATTTGGTTATTTTTTTTTTTAAGCATTAAAACCTCTGGATTTCCATCAGATTATGGCTGTGGGGCTCTTACATTTCACAGTATTTCCCCAGCAATGAAGATCTATTTCCAATAGCAAGAGTGAAGTAACTCTCTTTTTTTTTTTTGGTACCTATGCAGAGGTTTTTTGCCTTAATATAAGAGCTCTTTCCATGTTATCTGGCATCATACATTCCCTGTAATTTATAGTTGTTCTGCATTATATCTCCATTTTAGAGCTGGGGAATGAACAACCATGAAGCTATAAAATGTAGGTACCTATGCCTATTTCAGGCACCTAAATGAACTTTCAGGACTCTAAACATAATTAAAATTCTGACTGTAAGCAACAGAGTCAAAACCACATGAGAAGTCTGAGTCTTAAAAAGAAGATTTTCTGCAGCTGGATGACAAGCTACTTCTCACCAGTACTGTGGATCTGCAATTTCCAGTGTCTAGCCACTAGCAGCATCTGATGATACCAAGATCCTGCTATTGTTCAAGTTTTAGTTGACTAAATATGTGAACAACCACAAGGGACAAGATTCAAAATTCATTGCTCTGTGCTGTGATAGACCCGTGTAAAAGTGCTGGATGCAATTTTTCAGTAATAAACTGCATAGGAAAGGAGCTGTGAGTCAAAGATTACCTCCCATTCCAAAGCAAATAAAGTTTTCTGACTTCTCCTTAAGGTGTTAATGAGCAAAAATGAGTACCTGCTCAGCACTGTACTATTGCCTTCAAGTAGAATTTATTCTCTTTGAAGTTTTTAATGTATTTTCACTCTTAATTCATTTCCAGACATTTTGAAACCATTTGGAGACAAGTAACATCCCAGAAAAAAATATATTTAGAGGCTGTCATTAATTTTCCATTAAAATAACAGGATCAACAAAGGAAAGACCAGTATTTTTCAGCTTGTGGTGTACAAACTTTCAGGACCCCAGAAGTTCTGCAACCATTTCTTGGTGGTCTTTGAAAGGGAACTAGGAGAGATGCAAGACTATTGTCAACAGGCTTAAAGTCACTGCACAATTCATTGTTCAAGGGTGTGCATTTATGTTGGAAAATATTTAGGTGTCCACAACCCTGAAAAATGTTGAAAAGACACTGCAGTAGATGGTTCGTTGGCACAAGCTCTCCTCCCACTGGAAGATTTGCTACATACATTGAGGCACCAGCTTGGAAGACTGTGGATATTTTCTGCTGAATGGGGCCCTTAGAGAGGAAATATTTGATTTACTGCAGAGTTCTCATTTCCCTGAATTGCAAATAAAGTGTAATTTGATTAAATGTAAATGAATCCTACAATACTTTTGGTGGCTTGTCTGAAACAATTGATTGTAATGGGCATCCATCATTTGGCTTGATTTTTAATTCAGAGACAAAAAAAGCAAAATGAGAAAACTAAAGCAAGGGACACTAACATTCTAGAGCTGGAGCAGTTGCGATTTCTGGCACTGGACTGTCATTTCCATTGTTCTCAGAGTGCAAGCAATGCAGTAGAGGGGAAACACAACAGCTGAAGAAAAAAGAATCATGTGAAACACGCACATAGAAATACATACATAACAATAGATAGAGAGGGAAAATAAGATTTTTTGCAATTAATTATGCTAAATCAGCTTAAAGAGTGCAGTTTGATAAATTTATTTTAACACTGATATTCTAAAACAAATGAATAAGGAAGATAAATATTGTTCTGTGTTTCTCAGTTAGAAGAAAAGCTTTGTTTTTATAGATCACCCAATTCCTTTTACATCAAGATAATTTCCAAGTGCATAATACTGGTTTCAGCAGTTCTTGTGGTCTGAAGTCATAAAAGAGAAGTGAAATTTTTGATTGTGACACAAGCTTGATAAACTTTTGGTGTCACTTTCTTTAAATGTGGAACTACTCCAACCACAGAGATAATTATAGATGACCAGATTGTAACTGCTTTATTGCTTCTTTTTCCTCATAAATTTTAATTTTGGAAAGTTAAGTGAAAAATGTGGTTTCAATTTCCTACAAACTGCACACAATTTGGTTTTAACAAGAAAATAGGAAGAGATGGTATGTTCTTTGGAGAGAATTATGGAGAGAAGTTTGTTTCTTTGTCTTTCAGCATCATCAGAATAACAAAGTACAAAATGCAAAAAAGATGACCAAAAAAAAAAAAAAAAAAAAGCAGCTGTACAATGTACTAAGAAAAGCACCAAGTCATTCTTTATCTAAATAAGCTCTGAGCAATTTAACAAGGTAATACAATTGCTCTAGCCTTTTTCCCCTCTGTTTTACCAGCCTAGAGCTTAAAAGAAATCAAGCTGCATACACGTGTTACAGTTAATCTTCTAATGAGAAAATGCTGTGTACATAACCATCTTGCTCTCTCAGAAGGTACCAGCAACTGTCAAAGTGCTATGCAAAAGGAGCCCTATTCAGACCATATTAAAAAGGCTTGGATAAACACTTACATGTAACTGAGAAAACAAGAGCCAGAAATAAAAGACAGAGACAATATTTATTTTGCCTAAGAGGTACATGGGACTCAAATCAGAGTGTGGCTTTATCTGCTGTACCCATACCTATAATTACAATACGCATATTGGCACCTTAAATCGTACTAAAGACTCCTTAGCTTTCCTTTTTTTTTCCTTTATCAACAATTGTTTGACAGAGGTTTTAGAGGATATGGAAGATGTCTTGGAGTAGGTCAGAGCAGCATAAAATAAATTTTAAGAGGGGATCCTGCCAGTGCTGCCAGCAGAGGAGTGAGTGGGCTTAGCTCAGGATGTACGGGGAGATAACCTGAGTCCACTCAAGTCTATTGGTCAGCATAGCTACAAAATGGGACAGTGCAGATCAAAATACCAGATGGAAAGTCCACTAAAAGCTTGCAGTCAGGCAGTCGAGACTTACTAGAACTGCAGATATTGTCATTCTTAGAATAATCCCATGAAACTTTACAAAGGTTGACAATTAGATTCCTAATGTAATAGAGCACTTAAGTAACCTAAAGAGTATCCTTGATTGCTTCTAAATAAGGATATTCTTAAAGGACACTGATTGATTTACACTGTTTTTAATTACAATAATAGTGAAAATTAACTAGTAATGTATGTAAACACGAAGCCTTTGTCAGTTTTTTTTTTAATGTTTTAAAGTGTGCAGAGCTTCTGAAAAGTAGTAGTAGTAGTAAGTACATGATAGAGACAT
>JANHGN010012831.1:0-22755 GCA_024605025.1 Megaceryle maxima | reverse complement strand
ATTTAAGTGAAAAAGAAATTTTCATTATGAAAGTATATGTGAAAAAAAAAAAAAAATCAATACCCCTGAAAAAAATTCTGCCACTGTAAGTAGTACATTGAGCGGGGGGGAAGGCAAAAAAAAAAAAAGTTAAAAAAACCAAACCAAACCAAACAAACAAAAAACCCAGCTTCCATAAAAACTCAACTTAGCAAATTTGTGAAATCTAGAGGGATAGTATTTATTAGGGTATTACTGCACAAATTTGAGAAAATATCTGTGATGAATTTCACCCAGTTTTAGACTGTATTACACAAGCTCCTGGGATTTTTTTTTTCTTTGTAAGAGAACTGCCACCACCCAATAACATTTTAAGTCTCAAACTCTTTTTTAAAAAACACACGTGTGCAATGATGAAACTGCTCAACTGCTCTATTGACACCCTGTGCCATAGTCATTTCCTGTGTTAGCCATAACACATTGTTTGTCTGTCCTGACTGCAATCACCAAAGGCCGAGAAAAACCACAAGCATTACCAGAGCCTTAGAAAGATGCTACACCACAAACACCTTGACCCACAAGAAAATAATTATTTCAGTGAATAGAAAGGCACGGTCCTACTTCTTTTCAGAGGTAAAAGTATGTTTTCAGATTGCAATTGTCCCTTCCTGACTGTAGATGCAAAGAGTGCATGAGAAGGGGGTTTTCTTCACCCCACGTGTCCCCACAGAGTCAGAACACACACCTCAGTCATTTATCATCATGCCATCTCAACCTGCCAGCTTGACAAGGATTTTTCCCCTGGGGCTTCTAAACTAGAAACGTTATTTAGGTTACAAAAACAATTGCACGTTTTCTGCTTCCTGAGCCAGTGTAGAGCTGCGAGAATGCAAATGAAAGGAATCTTAACCCTCCCAGGGCTGCAGCCACAGCACACTCCTCAGTGCTTCTTGCCCAAGGAAAACACACACTGATGGAGAGAGAACTTGCGCTTGTGAAAGCAGCGCGCAGTGAGATGCTATGACCTGGGCTCACTTCAGTATCGACGGTTCAAGAGTCTTAGTGCAGGGCCTTACAGTTGACAGAAAGCCATTTTCTTTGGCCTCTGCATTGGCTGTAGATTATTTTCCTCTTTTCATTTTCCTCCCTTCCCCACATTCCTTGATCAGATGTGTCTGTTTCACTCCCCCCCTCACTGTATGGATTAAAGGGGAAAGGACAAACCCTGCAAGCCCAACAATGCTGAGGATCCAGTGCAAATCTGCAGATCAGTGTTAGCTGAAATCTGCAGGAGGTCTGATCTGTTCAGAACTTGCTCATTTCGTCTGGCTCATATTTCTAGATAATGATCATGGGAGATGCAGTAAGTTTGTAGGCACGTATAAAGCAGCTTCCTCACAGAGCAGGACACACATTTGTCTTTACAAGTGTTAAAATGTTGCACTCTTACAGGAGTTCACTATTTTTAACCTTGCACAATTTCTTGCTGCTTAATTATTTTATTTTTTTTTACATCGGTAAATCTTATCTGTGCTTATTATAAAATTATTGCTGCTAAATTATTTATGCCAAACAATCAAGCACAATACCTTTGCGGATGTCAGCAGATAAACAGAAATGCAATATTGCATGATGGAGTTTAATGTTCTGGAAATGTCGGGGTGCTTATTTTAAAATTCCACTGACCTTTGCTGTCCTTTTTTCAATGTTTGTTTATTAAGGAAACACTGCAGTAAGATTAGGATTTTTTTTTATATGGATCCTGTCAATATTTAAGGGAAACATGTTTCCTCAATTATAGCATTTCTGATCATGTGCTATCAAAAGAGACAGTGCAGAGGTACCATTTATACAGAACAGAGGCAATACATGTGATACAGCAAAGAGAGCAAGAGCAGAAAAACTTAAGCAAAGCCAAACTCAGGATTGTCATAAGAGGTGCACAGAAACACAATGTCTGAATGTTGTTATAGAAGGATACAGTAACATTAAGATATTACAGGTTTGTGGTTATTTTGGGGGATCCTCTCTTTTCCTGCCAGCAGTCCATTCTCTGAAGGACCTCTGTAACAAGGCAATAGTGTCTCTGAAATAATGAGCAGGGGAATGCAGTGCTGTTCTTCCATTGCAATGTTAGGTGCAATGTTGCACACTAAAGCACCAGATCAATACTTCCAGCAGCAAACCGTTCAATACACCTGAATTATTGCTTCATTTTTCTTCTTATTATAGATGAGTTGTGTTATTATTTTCCCCAAATCGATACTTTACAACCTTTTTTATCCGTTTCTCCATAAATTTTGTGATTACTTTAAACTGGGAATTCCGGTACACTAAATAAGATGCAGTATCTGAGAGGTAGTGAATGTACCGACACAATTTTTTACTCAAGACACTGCTTAAAGGCAGATCCTAATCAATAGCTAAGTAGGAAAATTTTTACGTAAGAAAGTTGGAAGCAATGCCAATTCTGCAAAAGCAAAATTCACTAGAAAATATTAGCTACCAAAGAAGTCTATTTTAGAAATATGGGGAAAGAAAGGTCTGATGGGCACTTTGAGGGGAAAATTTAATTCCAAACAAATACGCTTTTTACTTCCCTCAGCTAACGGGTGACCATAACTCTCTGAAATTGTTTCTTACAAAGCAGATAATCCTGTGCACCTTAGAGTGATTTAATTAGCTTCCGAAGCTGTCTCCTGCTAAGTGTTTAAAGCATCTGCAAATCAAATCATGTTAACTCATCTGCTGCACCACTTTCTTTGTTCTATGCATAGGACCTTCCTAATAGCATTAATAGAAGCATGAGTTTCCCTGGAGAGGGGAGTAGCAAAGTGAGTTAATTACATAGTTATTATAAAATTGTGTACATTATTCCACAGAACACAATGGGTAAGTATTAAGGTGCTACACAGCAGATAATGACAATCTGGGGTGATTCCAAGGACCACAATGTTGTAATTCAAAAGGATGCCCACTGAAGTCAGGAATTTTGGCCAGTTCCTCCTGTGTGCTGTCTGCCTGGCCTGGCTGCTCATGGACTGCAGAGCAGGATCCCAGCTATTGCCTATACCTTGTCTACAATTTATGTCCTCACATTTTCTGCAGAATTACAAAAATGAGCAGTAGGAGGTACAGTAATCTCCATTCAATGTTTTATAACACTTCAAAAATTTTAAAAGGTGAAACCAACCAACCAACCAAAAGCAAACAAACAAAACCCCCACAACAACAACCAAACAAAAAACCCTGGGATTTTCTGCTATAAATTGGATAGATTTCTGCTCTCATCCATTTGGTCTAATTAGGCACAGTATTGCAGGCCCCTCAAAGATCAAGTCCAGCAGCTTATTCAGATCAGGGCATCAGTACTACTGTAGTGCAAATAATTCATAACAAACCATTCCCTCAGTAACTGTGCAAAGAGATGTTTTGCTTAACAACTAACTAGTTAGCTGAAAGCAGTTGTCAGATAGACTAACCTTATCCTTATAGATAGATCACTAAGAGTAGACTGTTACAGATTTTTGGTTTAAATTCTCTATTCATAGCCTGTGCTCAGAGAGATCATCACCTCATGTGTGGTTGCTAGTTTTGCATCATGTTTCTTAACAACCAACAGTAAGTTTACAACATTTTGTTGAGGGAAAGACATACACACTATGAAACATGAATTTCCATAGTTTCTTAAAATGGACTACCTCAGTTAACTCGCTTATTCAAACATGCACAGGGAGCAAAACACTACAGGGAAACTGAAGGAAATCCATTGCCAAAAAACCAAATGAATATTCATGGTCCACAGAAACACCCTTATTTCCCAGCTCTAATCAGCATGAACATCTGTGAAAAAAAAGTCTAATGGGGGAAATTGGAGAGGGGAGTGGTCATTTCCATCCTTTCCCTTAGGCCCCAATTTGAAAAAGGTTCATTTCTCTTCTTAGCAGAACTTGCAAGCGATGCAAGGATGAACAGTTTTGGTGAAGAAACAATGTGTGGATTGGCCTTGTCTTTGGGAAATTTGAACTAAATACTTCATTCCAAAACAAGATACCCAGTGCAGATTCTTATTCCTGCCCCTGACTTGCCAGACCTGTGCATTACCCTGAGAGATCCTCTATCAATAACAGAGTCTGAGCTGACAAAAACACTCAGGGAAAATATGATCTAAGGCAAATAGATAAGGCGTGTTTCATTCTCTTCCTTTTAAATAAATGACATGCACATTTCAATGCAAGATTTAAGGGAACCAAAAGTACTTCAAAATTTAAAACCTATAGAGAAAATACTATAGTTTTTCAGTATCATGGCCACTTGAAGACCTATTTTTAGGAACAACAGTGTAACAACAATTTCTAGTAGCTGTGCACAACATGTGTGTGAAATTTGGGAGAATTATTTTCAAAGTGTTGAAACTAGTCAGAAATCTATATTTGTAAAAAAATAATTCCCTTGCAGAAGTGACCTTTCAACATGAATCCGTGGTCACTTCTGGCAGTAAAATCTTGCCTTTCAACTTTACAAATATAAGCTTGCTTCTAGAACTGCCTGAGCATACAAACTATGTATTTTATTTGATGAGTTGTAGTTCTCTAAGGAAATTACCCCATGAAAACCTAGGAATAGGATATAAGTTAGGAGAAAAAAAGAACCAAACAAAAACCAACACCACCAACAAAAGAACAATAAGCACATGTATTTCACAAACTATCTTGGAATTGTAATACTTGGGGCAATAGTTACTTTCCTGCACAGCACCTATCATGTGGGGTCACTGAGGGTGTAATGCTTCTCACCCAGCTTCAGCCATCAAAGTGCATATTTGAGCACTTTAAATTTAGAGTCCATCTGCACACAGTGGATTGATAGAAGAGTTTCCTGATAGTGATTCACCCACTACTAACATGATGTCTGAGACAGTCAAGGGGATATCATGCCCCAGAGCTCCAAAGAGAGCATCACTAGAGCTCACTAGATTTCTATCCTTTCTGCAGACAAAGTAAAAGAGGAAGGACCTCATTATGTTGAAAAGGGATGATGAAGCCATTCCTGGAAGATGCTGCAGTACTAAAAAGTGACAGCAAGTTTCACATTTATTTATAGACATCACAGGTTTGGCTCTGTAATGTTCACAGCTTTAAAATGGAGAGTTTGGCGCCATTTCCTGTTCTAACAAATGTGTATTTTTGTTAGATGACTGTTACAACACCTGAATTTCCATGTGCATTTTCTTTTCCATGGGGACTTAAAAAATACCATTCTTAGTTAATTGTGTGAGGTTTCTCTGTTTTTTAGGTAGTTTTTTTTTGTCTTTTTTGTTTGTTTGGTTGGTTTGGTTTTATTATTGTTAACCCCCTGTGTGCTGGGAATAGGGTTTCCTCTTATTAACCACCAATGCTGACACCTGGTTCTCTGCAAGAGCAGTTCAAGTCCATGACTCTTCATTCAACAAGGTTAACCACAATTTATTCCAACAGGAAAAATATTAATAAAATCACATTTATGAGAGAAGGAAGAGGAGGGAAATTAAAGACAATACTGAAAGATGAAATAACTGTGGATACGGCCATGCAAATAGCTTAGGGCAAACTGCACAAGACTAGGTTTTCAATGGTAGATGTCCAAATCCAGGCTCTTTATTGTGATACTGAACGGATGGTTTACGCTTATCTCCCCAAGGTGTAAACTGCCATGAACTATCTGGTACTTGGTAATCTAAATTCAGTGTGAGTATGAAAGAAGTTCATGCAGAATAGCCAACCTGATGCAAAACCACAGTCTAATTTACATCCTGCTAACACGTTTGTGTACTAATACATTTAATAACTTCTGTCCTACCTCGCAGAATAAAAGACCTGCATACGCTTGGCTTGACAGAATTAAGTAATGATGGTTTAATTAACTGCAGAGTTCACAACACACCAATGACAAGATCCAATAGTAAAACACCTTCCAGGGAAGATTATATAGTTACACACAGACCTCAAACAATTAGGCTTGAGATTTTTTTTTTTTATTTTAATTTTTTTTTTTTCAATTTGGTTTGATTTTGAACAGTTGAAGAAATTAGTAAAAAAAATGCTGTAGTATTATTGCCACAATATTCTTGCTTAGTAACATCAGCAAGTGGGTGACTTTACAGATCTGCCAGATAGTCCTAGGAAATTTTGTTGACATTGTTGAAACTTTTGTGCAGATTGATTCTTCAAGGAAATTCTACTTTCTCACAGACATTAGTCAGCCATTAGCATGAAATAAAAGTGGACTATTGCCAAATGTCTCGGATAATTTAAAACACCATGGTTACAGTTCCCTTCCTTTCTGAGTTTCTTCTCTTCCCTCCATTGGCTCCTTTGGTGCCAGCAATACAGCATCTCTCCAGCCTACAAAGGCATGTCTGTGCTTCAGACTGCAATATGGTACACACAGAAATATGCAAACCAGCTTTGAATAAAGTAACAATGGACTCTGCAACCTGCACCAGGAGGCAACTCTGCAGCCTTCTGGGTAAGCCCGAGAAGCTGCTAGGATTGCACTTCGTCATACTGGGACTAAACTGTTCCCAACACATCCATCCAGACACCACAGCAGACCACATCACTTAATCACTTGATATCTTCATAACTAAGCATAAGAGCCTGTGTGAGTTCTTCTAAGACAGCAGAAAAGTACAAAGAACTTCACATTCCATGCAACAAATTGCTCTTGCATCCACTGAGATGAAAGGCTGCAGGTACAAGATTGTGCTTTTATCTATGTATTAACAAAAACAGCCTGAATCTGTAGACATGGGATATATTGGGGCACATCTGCTGTGTAGTCTTTGCTGTCAGCAAGCTTTAACCAGGCTAGATAAGCATTACTGGCTGCTAGTACAAGCATAAAGCATGCGAGGCTGCCCAAGCCCTGCCCCTGGGGAATGATGGCTGCACACTACAGTGCTGGTCTGAGACAACCATACAGCTTTCTCTTGTGTAACAAAATGCCTAAGCAAAATGAACCCTCACTAACAAGCACCTCCAAGGATTAAGCACATCTTAAGGAGGTATTTTGCAGGTAGTGCTGTGCAAGAGCGTGCCTCAGGCAGCCACACGCTAAATTCCCATTCTGACTTTCTCACCAGAGCCAGCGTGTTGTGCACATGGGCACCTCTGACAGTCTAGCCCACAGCTTGGCCATTTTTTTAATAACACACAGTAAATCCTGCACACAGTTCCAGGCAGAAATCAAAACCTGCTGGACCCCATGAGAAGCACAGGAAAGATGAGTTGGGTACATATATATGTCAGCCAAGGCAGCCAGAATTCCCAGCTAAACGTCTATGAAATGCTTCAATGGCAACAGGTAGCCAAGGAGTCTGCCTTCTGAACGAGCAAAAAGATAGTGCCTTGTCCCTCTTCTCAGGGCACAGGATCAAAATGCATTAAGGCAAGCAGCACCACCACTGTTTTTACCATAAACTGTCAATTTCTGTGGCATTAATCTAATCTGAATAAACATACATTAAAAAACAAGACAGTGAAGCCCCCTATAGAAACAGTGCAATTCAGACTTCTTAGAAATTCATCTCAGCTCTGTTTTATTGGCCATTTTTTAAAAATGGGGAATAGTATCTTATCAACTGACATGAGCTAAAAGAATAATAATAATAATAAAAAAGATTAACAATTTCAGTCTGGAATAAGAGAGTTTTGAAGCACAGACGTGAAAATTTAAAGGTCTTGGGATGGGGATAAAGTAAAGAATTTACAAGGCTTATTCTGTGAACCCAGAGGGTTAATCTATCATGGAGTAAGTCTGGAACTTGAGAAGCAAAAAATGGTTTATTGGCTTTGAAGGTCAGATAACTATGTTATATCATATTCAGTAGGTTAAGGTTCCAAGGGTCTACACAGT
The DNA here is from genome assembly GCA_024605025.1 of Megaceryle maxima. Lineage (NCBI taxonomy): Eukaryota > Metazoa > Chordata > Aves > Coraciiformes > Cerylidae > Megaceryle > Megaceryle maxima. The sequence goes on along the minus strand of JANHGN010012831.1, from coordinate 14,880 downwards.
TGCATGACAATTGCAGGGATCCTTATAAAGTCTAGTTTATACCTTTATCGCTAATAGCTTTCTAATCCTTTACCACAAATTTATAGTTTAGAAATAGCAACACATCTTAAAGATTAAAGGTCTGTGACAAACAGTTCATGTCCTTTAATAATCAAATCACACAGCTTAGATTGGGGGCTTATCAGGCTTTTTCCTACTCTATGGTTTTGTAGGTAGAGAACACTTTATATCCCTATTACATGAATGATGAATGGGACCATTGGTTATGGGCTGTTATTTGCTTGGCTGTAGTCAATATGTTTTCTTTGGACAGGGGCTTCAGTGATTTATTTCTCTTTTGGCCTTATCACTTATTAACTCAGGGCAGACAGAAACAGCCAAGGTTGCGAATAAGGACTAGTGCCCATTAGACTTCTAATATCAGAGAAAATATTCTTTTTAATGATCCAGCTACCCTTTGCTGCATAAGTTCTGATTGCACTTCTCTCTAACTAGAAAATAAAGGTCATATTTCTTGGAAAGTGTACACATAAAATATGCAAAATAATATGTTTCCTTCACAGCCAGCTTTATTCTGACGGTTGCTGTAATTGCTTTCATTTTGCAGCTGTCCTACAGGTACACTGCACACTTGTGGTGATTGTTTTTTGGAGCGTGTTATGGTGCTGCCAGTGTTTAATACCAAAGATATGAGGGTTCTGTGTTTCTATTAGCATACAAAAGGGATTTTCCAGTCTACCTCCACCATCTCCTCACTGTCTGGGAACACCCTTTTCCCTACAATCAATTAGGATTACTTCCAGTTTCCTATCCTGAATTTCTGCAAACCAAACCAACAGCCCTAATATTCCTAGTATTCAACCCTGGTAACTCTCCATACTTCACTCCACTGGGCACATCCTAACAAACTGCAAAACAAACACTTTTGTAACAATATCAACCCCCAAGCCTGCTACCAAATAATAAAGACTGAAGTTATTTCATCAAGGAAAGCTTATTCCAAATTAATTGCAATCATTTTATTTCCCCCCAAAAAAGTTCCCAGATAGGCCAAGCAGACCAAGTGTTAACACTGACTCAGAAGAGCATCTAAGTTAATGGACTGGAACTTAGAAAAGTTCAGGTTCAACCTTAAACTCAAATACAGATTTCCTGAGGGCAACTTTCCTTTTCAAGGGCAGGTAACACCCAAGATTTGGATGCTTGGAGGGAGAGACTGCACTAAACCCTCCCTTGTTTTCCCATCTGTTTTTTACCTGCAAGCATCCAGAACCCACAAGGACCCAGTTCTTCAGTGACTACATCAAACTCGTATGGTAGCAGAAAGCCACACATACAACTTAACTTCTTCAGCCCAATGCACTACCCCAAAGACAGATACATCTCTGAGCTCCACACAACTCCTGTTGACTCCAGTGTCCCCATGGCAAGGCCCATCTGGAAACAAACACTTGGCACAATGAGATGAAGAGGGAACCCAGTGAACTTCACACTGGGACATTATTCAGACAGCTCTTATGAGGCTTTTTTCGCTTGTTTCCAGACACATTAATTAAATCCACCTGTAAAAGTCTACATTTACAAAGGATTTAATACAATTCTTCCTTACTTGATTGTGCTATAGTTAGGATTTACCATCTCTTCTCTGTCCTCTGTAGAGTTTCTCTGAGCTCTGGAACAGACTTTATATTGAGCATCCAAAGCACAGGGTATCCTGCAGCGCAGGGCTCTCCTGCTTTCAAGAACAGACACCAGCTCTTATTTTAAACTTTACACATTTCTTTGTATTGAAGGATTTTGTTCTGTTCTTCTGTAACACTCTGTGACTATTTAACTACAAGACGTCTGATACATTTTATTCTGCCACTGCTATTAATATTTGCTAGTGAAAGACAGATAAAGACTGCTGTTAAAAACAAATGACATTCATTTGCTAGCTACCAGATCTCATAGCTGGTCACTCTTCTGGAGAAGTGATGTGCTCTATATTCCATTTCAGATTAATGATTGTCATATCTTTGAAGGTGAAGATTTTATAAACACATCAGGATAAAATCCAAGCCCCATCGGAGATGCTGGCTTTTTTATTTTATTTTTATTGTTCCGTTGATGGTGGCCTTCTCTCCTCATTTATACTAATCAGCTATTTAAGTGCTCATGATTTAATAATAAACACACATGAATGAGGCATTGTACAACTAATGAGGTTGTGTATTACTGATGTTGAGAATAACTGCCACTAGGTTTTAACATTTCTCAGGAACTAACAGATACACAGCTATGGCCAAGGTCAGTTGGTATAGCCCACAGGGATCAAGAAAGGCTCCAGTGGGGCTCCAGGAACTTCTTGACAGCCAGTCTGTCTCTTATCACCACTATTTTTTTCTTTTTTTTTTTTTTTTCTCTTTTTTTTTTTTTTTTTTGTTCTCTTTTCTTTTTTTTTTTTTTTTTTTTTTCTTTTATTTTCTATCTTTTCTTTTTTTTTTTCTTTTTCTTCTTTTCTTTCCTTTCTTCTTTTTTTAAGTCTACAAACTCCATAACTCTCCATTCTGAAAACTAATTGATTCATTGATTTTATATCTGTTTAACTTTGCATAGTTAATACTTATTGGTGCCCTCTTCAAAGCAGAAAATTTTCCTAGCAAACAAATCACTGAAGTTTACCAGGCTGGAAACTTTAGGGACTGGAGATCACCTTTTAAGTGGTTCCAATTCTGACTAGATCTGTGTACATGTCTGACACATTTGCTTCTAGGGCCACGGACTCAAATTTTAAATGGTGACAGGTAGGTTTTGGTCTCTTACTTTTGGAGGTATTTGACTTCAGAAATGAATACAGAACAAGTCTCAGAGATGACTACCCCGGTGCTTCTGCAAATTAAACCATTTAAAGATAAAAACCTGAAAATGAAGCCACCTGAACTCAAGGCCTTTGCAATAGTTACCTAAATCATCTGTGATCTGCAAGGCTCTTCCATTTCTACACAGTCTCAAATGTCTTCAGAAGTAAATAAAGGGTGAAATGAGGATGGAGCAGGGATTTTTCCACAGCAACTAGAGGAGTGAAAAGTTCTCAGAGAAGCCCTATGACATTTCAGAGAAAGAGGCAGTTTCCCAGAAATTCTGCAAATATGCTGACCTCCACAGTGCTAGCATTTCTACATCACTCTACCCACAATGGCCCAAAATCGTAATGCAAACACTGGGCAGTCTCGGCATTGCTCCACTATGACCTACTCGGCCTTTGTCACAATTATCCTGGAGGATCAGTGCTCAGCATCTGAGCTATTCACACTGCACAGCCCTGTGTGTCTACGCTGACCCTACATCCACTTACTGCTGCTAGTAGCACATCTAGAGACATATATCCCATAGCTTATAACAAACCCCAAATGAACTGGGGTGACTTGTCTGTTTCTCTAGTTACCCTGTCAGCACACAAATGGTTTAGCCCACAGCTTCCCTGCAAGACTAATGCAAATGAAAACTGTACCTAAATTCCAACCTCTATCCAACCATGTAACCAATTTAAAAAAAAAAAAAAACAAAACCAAGGAACAGTATTTGGGGTATTGCTTAGTCAAGAATCTGAATTAATCCCATGTTGTATACATAACCTTAGTGACAAAGCTATATACTTCTATCCCCTATGAAGTCCTTTACTCTAGTTTGTGAATAAAAGTACAAAACCTTAAAATGAGCAGGTGGTAGAAGACACAGCATAACACATTTTTATGGACCTTCCAGATGTCCTTTCCAATATGCATTGAGTTAAATTCTCCTTTCACTTACATTCACGCAGTCCCACTCAAATCTCACAGTTTAACATCATAGCAAAATTCATCTGTGAAAATCATGCTGTTCATGAAGGACCTATTTTTTTTTTGTTTTTTTCAAATTAAAACAAAGCAAAGAAAATCTCAAAGGCCTGTCCAAGTATCACAGATTTGTGCCAATTCTCATCCTGTATTTAACCATATATACCCTGACTCACCTTGGCAAACTACACACAGATTTGTATCTCTAACAGCTTTTTCCTTTATCTCAGTTTCTCCAGTTCCAGAGTAATGGCAGTGATACATACCTGATACCTAAATTGTGAAATGAAGTTTAATTCAGTGCTTTTCAGCAGCAGAAGAGATTTACAGATTAAGGTTGCCACAGGGCAATACTGACCAGCATGCTTGGTTATTTCGGTGTGCAATACGGACTTTCAATATTATTCCAGAGTGAACACACACACAAGATGTGTTCAGACTTTTGTATTTCTAATAATGTTCTCTCAGAAATGTCAAAGCTTAAAATCTAATAATTGCTCTGTACGTTCATGGCTTGCCTTGAAGATGGAAAATAAGAAAAAAAAATATTCTTGAAAGCACAGGGTTTACACTGGTTTAATTCTTTCAGAAATACCTACAAAAGCCAGGATTTCTCTGTATATACGTGACCTTGATTCCTAGATCATACATGAACTACTTAGAGATCATGTTACTAAGTTATTTGTAGTTAAAGGGGAAAAAAAGGCTAAAATTAATGGGTCACTGGGTATTTTCTTCTGAGAACTGAAGTACTTAACAGTAAGAAATAAACAGTTTACAGCCAGGTGGCTTGAGGGGATATTTTGTTGAACACTGATTAAAAATAATTTCTTCTAAATGAGACCTGACCACAAAATGGGACCATTAACGAGCAGAGACATTCTCACCAGAAAGGAAACTACGCTTGATCAACTCCTGCACCGCCCACAAACCCCAGGTCTTTCTCTCTCTCTCACACTCATGCTCCTCCCCAACCTCCTTTTTTTTTTTTTTTTTTTTTTTTTTTTCCCACCTTTCCCCTTTTCTTGTTCTTAATAGCAGGGTAAATAAGCAGCAAGTGATGCTGAAATGTTTTCGGCCAGAAACAGAGGCCAAACTCCTCTGAGAAAACATTTGGCCTCTGTGGTTTTGTAATATGTTCCAGAACACTGAGTTCACTGAAGAACATTGTGAAAAACTCCCATCGGCTGGAGTGATGCTGGGGAATGTTACTGTATCCCAACTTCCAATTGGTCCATTTCCTGCAGGCCTTGTTAAAAAAAAAAAAAAGAAAGAAAAAAAAAAGCGAAAAAAAAAAAGCGCTATGTGGGAGTTAAAACAAGTTCTCATGGGAAAAATGAATGGCAAGAAATTCTAGCTTTAAAAGAAACAGCTAATCTGCTAGTTTGATTGTTCTTCAAAACTTACAATGAACCAATAATCCTAATTAAAAACACTTGGCCTAGTTCTCCAAAGCATCATAGCTTTTTCTATGCTTCGTTTGTACACACCATAGACTATTAGTTTTTTTCTAGTGCTCACTAACAAAGTGCTGACTTTGTTGGGATGGCTGAGCTAATTTCGTGAACTCAGTGTGAAACCTTAGCTAAACAAAATTGTGGTAATTTTCCTTAATTTGTAAAAGTGATTGGAGTGCAAACAAAATTTTCCTCTTGGGTCAATCCTATAATTTTCAATTAACTAAAACTAATCGGCAAGCGTGTACTGAACCTGTATTTTGTTTAAAGAGCTGGAAGGCTCTTCTGAAGGTCAGGAGGCATTAATTGTTTTTATTTTAGTTTCTTTTAGTCCTTTCTAAAAAGCCACATTTAAGTTCAGCCTGCCTCTAAAAAGGAAAATGCAAATTGTGTGAGGTATGATTTCAGTCACAATAGCTTTTCTGCATGTACCGTAACTCCATAAAAGCTGCATAAGTAAGAGAATTGTCCACAGATTGGATCACCTTTGATTTTATCACTGTTGTTTGGTATTTCATAACTTTCATTGATTGAATGAAAAAGAATGTGTTTTAAACACTAACCTGAAAATGCATATATGTAAACACTCTCCCTACTGGGACACCTTATTTCCACATTCAGCCATCTGCTTCTGGGCAGCCAGGCTAAACTGTCGCCCTCCTTTTTACTGAAAAAGCTAATTAATGATTAGCTGAAAATCAAAACTAAAATGGGTCCAAGCCACATCTACATTTAATTTGTAAAACAAAGTCCCCAAAAATTTCTTTGCGAAGTGAAGGGCAAAAATTTCCTCCCTTTCTTCTTCTTCCACATGCATATTTGCTATTTCACCAGCCCAAGATGCAGCCTCTCCAGTGGCTTGACAACAAGCAGGACAGCATAACTTATTGTGAGTAAGAAAGTGAGGAGGGAAAGGATTCATGGCCAAACTGTCCAGAGCTCTGGCTGATGCTTTCACGTGGTAAACAACAGCAATTTGTACCAGCTGGCAATTTGACCCTTTTCTTTTTCTTTTTCTTTTGTTCAAAACCCTTCAAACCCTAAACAATTTTTTTTTCTTTTCTTTTATATGGTGCATTACTGTCCAATATATGAATTTCCCACACTTTCTTGAAATCATAATGGTCACAACAAATACACACAGTCTCCACAAGCGCTTGCTGCTCAGCCAGCAAGGCAATACATGAACACTTTAAGACCCAGTTTAAAGAAACCCAGTATATAATCCCAAGTGGGGGAGAGTGTTTGAAAAAGACAACAAAGCTATATAAGGCAACTTTGTTCAACTTGCTCAGTGTTAAGAAAAATCAAATGAGAACTTTGCTATCCAGCTTGAGCACAGAAGTATCTCCTCTGCCTCAAGTCCCTGTATGTCCCTACACTCAGAGATGGAGCAATACATGTGCCCAGTGTAATTCAGAATGCCTCATAGCCACAAGTATTTAAGATATATCTTATTTTTAAAGTTTCAGGGCCAATCAAAAATGAGGAATTGCACACAGAGAAAGGAATTGCACTGGATTGTGATGAACCACATTTCAGAAAGCAGTTACAGACAGTCCTGTCTGCATATGTCAAACAACAAGCAGATAAAAGGACAAGCACATCAAAACTTGGACCAAGCCATTAATTCTTGTAGCATGCATACCTTCCAAGGAATCAATGACATGCATGCATTTTAAATAGTTAGGCTGATACTTGATTTATTTCCCAGGCCATTCTTCTAATTGCTGGGAGTGGTTTAACACTGACAGCACCTGCAATGTCTTAGCGTGGTTTTTGTGTTAATAATTCTTCAGGCCAAACCACTCTACTTAGTGGTCTCAGGGTGGGATGCCACCCCAAAAAACATTGCAGGTCACCATGCTTGTAGCATTGGCTGGGGTGAAAGCTACTTGGCCTCCCTGGAAGCCAGAGACAAGTGTGTTATGGTGAGATGGGCAGGCCAACAGGCTGCTGCTTTGAACACTTGCAACACTTGCTGGACAGCATAAGATGGAGATATTTAGCAAGGCACTTCTTGGAAGACAGGTTCACAATTGCAGTAGTATATCTGGCTCTTTGTACTTGCACTCTTCCTCTGTTTAAGTACTGTAGTATCTGTTTCTCTCCTTCCTCCTCCCTCCTGGGTAAGGAGGTGCCCTACTGTGAGGACAAACAAGCAAACAAAAGTCCCCCACTGGTATGTTTTCAGATTCATCTCTACCGTCATCCATTTCTGAAATCCAACCTTAAATTGGTACCTTCAATGACGTGCTCAACCAAAATAATAAAATACAGTACAGCTTTTAATAATGAAAGTAGAAGCCCTAGAAAGTGTGATGTATTGCCTGCCTTATTCTTCCACATTTTATCTAGTACTAAAAGCATCCTTACCTGTATAAATGAATCTTCCAGGCGTTCCCTTACAAAACTGCTTAGACTTGTAGGACAATGTGACTTCTACAACCCCTGGGATATGTCGGGGAGGTGTCTGTACACGGATGGCATGAGGAGTAATCAGCTAGAGGGAAACATTAAGAAGGGAGAAGAAAAGGAGAAAAAGCACTGTTAGATGCTGAACACTTTAATAACACTTTCCTCTCAGATCACAGTAAACAAGCTTTGAAACATGTAATTAACCTGTCAATGTTTGAACACAATCTTGACATAACCGACACAAAAGCCAGTGACTACAATATTTACAAGCATTCTCCTTCCCAGCCATAACAACATTATTTCTGTTTTCACACATGGCAGGCACTTGCTTCCTAGTACAAGCATTAGTTCCAGTTTAATACAGTAACTTTAGCTTACAGCAGCAGGATGCTGATGTTTGCTCAGGTGAATTCTGGAGTCATGACAGCGTCCAACAAATCTGATTGATAAATGATACTCCATTGTATGTGTGAAAATGGCAAAGCACAAGTCCAGGCTAAGATTCACTGCACAGCCCAAGCCCAGGCAGGCTGTCAAATGCACTGGTCCCCAGCTTACACCTGTACACTGCAAAAGCACCATGTACTGCTGTTTTAAATTTCCGTTTATTTTGTGGAGGTATATCTGATTACTGCAGAAATGCAAAGTTTGGCTTCTGAAGGATGCTGGATTTTTACTCGCAAATGATCAGAGCACTCAAGAGACATACATCAAAAATAACCATCTAACCATCAGTTCCTGTCTGCCCTCACTTCAATGACTGACGTATCTGAGAGGGCTCCTGCAGATTTACACAGTACTAAGTAGACTGACTTAACTTTCTTGCTAATGGGGCTGATCCTCTTAACACAGTATGTTGGGGTGGGTCAGTGCTGCACTTTCCAGACTCTATCCTATTTTTGCTCTTTCAGGATTTTGGACTGGATTTAAAACATAGTCCCTGAAATTAATATTAGAGCCATCTAGAAGTTGGCTAATTTATGGTAGGTTAACTCAAATCTCTGCTGCACTCAGAAACTACAGCATTGTCCTCTCCATCACTGAAATGTCTTAAATAAACATATAAATAATTATATAAATAAACAGCATTTTAATTCCAGTGCTTTAGATACTTCTTACATTAGAATGAGCTCCTCTCTGGAAGCGTCTACCTTTCTCCACAGAATCGGGATGAGAAGTTTAAACTAGATGCTTAACTGTAGGCAGCCAAACACATCTGAGATAAATCCTATCCTCAAGTGGTTCTAGTTAACTGAGTGAACTGGCAAGATGAGAAAAGTTTCATGACATTTCTGGGGGAAAATATTTGTAAAAACAGCCAAGGACTTTAATAGTAAAGGTTAATATGCTAGTCTTACTACATCAGCATGTGCCTTGCACCCCTCACCCCCATTCTGGCATAAGCTATACAGGCAGCTTCTGGTTGTATCTTTGAATTTCCCAGCATTTACTGGTCTGTCACCACTTTAATGTTCTTTAAACATAATTTGTGGCATTTTCCAATACTCATCTTCCCTAGTTCCCAAGAAACGTCTGACCTATTTATGGTCCATTGTTAAAGAGAGCTGTGGAGAGTTAAGCAAGTTTCCTGGTTTGTTCTCCACAAACAGTTTGGTTTTCCTTTGTGCTCTGAAGTAAATAAGTTTAACTGTCTTTAAAACCACAAATATACAATAATGTCGCCCACACATTCCCAAAGGGTGAACATTATGTCTGAAGTCCTATGGTTTAGGATACTCAGGATGTATTTTACTCTTCTCTTCTCTAGAACTAAAGCTTGGGAGGTATACCCAGAGAAAACACATATCTTTTCCTTCTGCTTTTTCTCCTTAGCATCTGCCACTGACCACTGTCAGGGATATAGGGATGAGCTAGAAAGACCTTTCTTCTGGGTAAGCCGTCAGTTCTCACACACACATAAAGGAACTGGCTAGCTCTGTTACATACCAGTAGTCCCATATAATGTTGTCATATCAAGAAAGGGACAAACAATGTCACTGCACTTCAAAACCAGCCCTCTGAACCTCACCTTTAGTCTTGAACTTTGATTCCCTCGTGATGCCAGGTTTGGTACTACGGACCAGGACCAGCTTTCCAAACTGCCCTAACTGTTTTGTAACCTAAGTGACCCAAAGGGTGCTGCATAGATCTGGGTATTCTGGGCCCACCTATGGCAAGAGCAAATCTGCCCTTGACTTCAATAACTTCAAGATTATGGGATTTTTTCCTGACCACACTAGCAACCTGTTGTCTGACCTTGGAAATCCACTCCACTTTTTCCTGACCTGTATGTAAAGGGTCTGGAAAAGGTGAACTATTAACATCAAAGGATATTAAAAGTAAAGACACCACTTATGGAAGTCTCTCAACCCCAGACTGTTGGAGGATGATAGAGCATTTGGGGAAAGCATCACTGCATGCTCACCCTGTTGTTTTTATAGACATCTGTCATTGGTAAGTGCCAAACACAATACTGAGCTAGATGAACATCCATGCCTGACTCCATATGGTCATTTCTATGTTCTAACCTCAGGTGGCAACTCTTGATGCATTAACAGACATCATGACAACCATAGCAATGACATGCCAAGAACTAAGAATTCACAAATATGAGTTACATACATTTCTGAACACATATTTAAATGTAAAACTTGAGCAAGGCATTAACCTGTGATTTGGAGAGGAACCCACCAGCCAAAATCCCAGATCCAGCTTCCTCTTCCATTCACCATTTGGCTAATTTAGATCTGGAGCAGGACATAAAACTAGAAACTGGACCCTTTCTCCAAAGGGGTTTTCAAGTGAATTGGTCTGATAGTTGGCAACTGCACTAGCTGTTTGACATAAACTCTTACATGTCATTTGGGACATGCTGTGGATTACATTAAAACCTGAGTTAGAGAGCTTCATAATAGAGAGAGGTGTGTGTCCTTCAAAATCCAAAGCACATTTGGTTTGAGCTTGTACAAGCCTTTCTGTGGTTTGTTAATATATTCTAGACATTCTTGTGTGATACAGCATCATTTCACACTCTTTAGAGTGCCAGGTTACTTTCTTTTTTTAAAAATGACATTTTATAAGGAGATGTCATTAATTTGAGTCACTAGTTTATTTTTGCATGCTTGAGCTCTGGTTTGTGGTTAGGGAAATGGTGACAATCAGTCATAAATTTAACTTGGACTCTGTATGAAGAGGACCATTACAACAGGAATGAAGAAAAATCCCACCAACTGAAGGTAATGACAGCTTGCAATGAGAACAGGACCCTTAAGATACCTGTATTTTTAAAAATGACCAGTGACTTTGCATGCCTTAATTCCAAGCAACCAGATGCTGCTTAATAAGTGTTGGTTTTCAAGAAGAGGGTGCCTACTCATTTTTTTAAAATGAGTCCGACCTCCAAAATAAGCACTCAAAACCAGAGACTTCCAAAATCAATAATAAACATAAAAAGTAAAATAAAAAACTGTGTCACAGAATTTGATTCAGCAGCATTAAAAAAAAAAAAGGCAAAAATGCCAAACCAACAAATCGTCCTCTGTTTTTGTGCTGTACAAAGGTAAAAGAACTGATGTTTCAGTGCTTCGTCTTTTCTCAATATAAAAGAAAAAGAAGTTGTTTCCAGCTGACTCTGTACAGCTGGAGGAATGTTCTTGGCAGGAAAATGTTTGAAGAAATAGTTCATTTTAAGCAAATATTGTGGAATATTTATAAGAAACTAATTTTGTCTTCACAATCACGTATTTGCCCTGAAACTCGACTTTCGGAGTTTCAGTCCCCCAATAAAAGACAGAAACAACAGAGGACTTTTATCAGCAGCTAAGTTTTGGAGTATTTACAACAATGCACAGACCCAGAATGTTGGGTAAAAACCTGGAAATAACAACTCTGTCTGTTTGTGGACTGGACAAACAGAAAGACAGAGTCTGTCTGGCAAACAGATTATTTGATGGGAGTTGTCTGCCCAGATTCAGCGTGTGCACACAATATATCAATGCCGTTTATTTGTTGGTTACAAAAGTCTCTTGAAAAAATATATTAGATGGCCCATTTTGCTGTATTCTAAAAATATAAAGGGCTTTTAAAAGTAATTTTTATAAAGTTATAAGAGAGTTAAGGATTAATTGAACCTACTGGTTTAGGGTATCTGCACTTCTGCACAAAATTAATGTGACAAATTAAGTTTTTATTTAGTTCTCCCTGGCTGAGAAAGGTTGTAATTATGTTAGAGTGTTTACAGCTAAAATATATGTTTAAATAATAAATATGTGTTTCAGAAACCATTTTAAACCTCCTTTTTTAACACAGTCAATTCCATTTCAAGCACATAAATATTTCAATTACAAAACTTGAATACATGTAAAATAAATAAAAAATATATTATTTACATTTCAAATTATTTATAAAATATGCTGTTTGACAGCAACAAATTCACCCTTAAAATGAACAATATATTATTTTTTTTACTTTTAACTTTGCTTCTGAACTCTGTTACGATTTATATTTTAAATATCCAGGCATCTCAGGTACGTACATGGATTTTGCTATAATAAGATCTGAGTAATATAGGCCCTCTACAATAATTATCTTTATAGCACCTCTCCAAAGAAGGTGGTTAATCTTATTACTATGTTAGAGAAAGGGAATTGAACTTTAAGCAGATTATGTGATTTGCCCAAGGTCCTATGCAAAGTCTGTGGCAAAATGATGCTTAATTTAAATATTAGAATTTATCCCCCAAACCACCTGCAATTATAACTGAAAGTGAAGCTAGAAAAAGCCATGTGAAAATACAAGACTCATTCTTTTTCTTTAGTTTCCACCTATCTAGTTTTGTTTGGGATTTCCTGCAGCTCATGTTTTCTTTGGATTCATGAAACAACAGGATGAATTTGAAAATTCTTTTAGAATTCAGTGACAACAAAATCTGGACAGATTTTCTTAAAACTGGGCCTGACAACTCAGAATGAGCCTGCTCCGGGTTTGAAATGGTATTGAAATTCAGAAGATCAACAGTTCAATCCTACACTCTATTAAACTAAACCAAAAATATTCTTCCTGGGTACCAAAAATGCACTAGGGCATTTTTAGAAATGGGAAGGCAAATGAAAGAATTTATTTTGTACTTCATAGATGGCTAGTATGTATAATTTTGAATTATTTATAGATCACTATTATTTAGGGATCACTCAGACAGCTCATGTATTTCTGCACTTGTTTATCATGTCTGTGTGCTTCTTTTAGAAATAATTTATCTTCCCCTATAGGATTTTATATTGCTATCATAGGTTATGAAACAGATGCAATTTTGTAAGGGAGAGACAGTGAAATAGTTTGCACTCAAAGTCAACTTGCAGCCTGTTACAGAATTCATAACAAACAGACTGATTTTGGTCTGGACCCTTTCTAACATTATCAATTTTTGGACAAGGCCTTGCAACCATCAGCAACAGTGTTTTGACCAGGACTCACTCTCTGGAGATTAGAAATTGCCAATTAATGGCTTCCACTAATAAATAGAATCAAGATTTATAATGAAAGAACCAATTTTCCCTACTAAACATCTGTAGCTGTAATGGCTTCAGTTCTAACACACAAAATGCTTACACTGGACCCAGGGGGCACTTTCATGGACTCCTAAGGGCTTCAGAATAGGGCTCATTTAATATATCTCCTTTTCTGGAATGCCCTTTCATACTCACTTGTCCTCAAGTGGAAGGATGAGAGAGAGAGAACAGTGAAGCCCGTGAAGGACATTAGAGAATACTCTTCATATGGAAAAAATGCTGCTGTATGTGCAATGGAATCATCTGGAGGAATGCGCTGTATATGAATTAAACTATGTTGTTGATTTAATATTATAGGATATAAGGCAAAGCACCAGAAGATTCTTACATCACTGGGTAAGCATTGTATGGCTATTTCAGAGATACTGTTTTGTTAGCTTGTTTATTTCAGTACTAAAAACATGAAAATAATATTTTCTTATAAATATTTCTTATAAAACTTCCAAAATGCTTCTAGAAACTATAAACACAAAATGTAAACCCTTCCTTGGAGATGCCTTTCTGTGCCAGTGCAGCTACTGGGAACTGCCACAACTTCTACAGTCCTGTGCAATGGAAGACACTGGGTGATGGTGCCTGGGTTTTAACTTTCCAAAGGCTTTTGGGGAATACCAGACTCTGAGTTTAATTATGTGTCGGGACTAGAGAGGATTTAAGAAACTGTGAGGAACAGCAGAAAATGGGTAAGAAACAAAAAAGGGTTACTATGAAACTACAGAGGTCTCTGCTAGGCATGACAAGTCTGTATTTTTCACTGTGGATACAATACTGCATGTTTGGTTGCTATGATGAAAATGTTACTTAACACCAAGTGCCTACACTTTAAGTATATGCTATTCAGAGGTGCTGAATTTCTGCAGTCTCCAACTCATTGAGCTGCAGCACAAGCAGACAATTTCCCTGGAAAGCAGGATCACCTAAACGTTTGTTTCCTGTGGGCCCTTAGCTATTGTAGTGCTAAATGCAGAATTATTCACACAGGCATTTACTCTTCTCTTTCCTTGGAATAAAAGACACTGAGCTAAATTCCGAGCCAGTGAGAGGAGATGCAAATCCCCTGGCTATAGTGGATTTTGCCACAGGTAAATTTGATTAATTGTTTTCATAAAACTGAGGAAAGGATTCACATCTCAATATTTGTTGCTGATTTAGCATGTGGCATAGAAAAAGGACAGGCTAGCTATAAGCTACACAAAGCTATTAGACATTACAGTTCAGACAACACCTACCTCACTCCAAACCAGCATGGTGCCGAATATGACCTGCAACCCATCAAAGAAATTGTCTCCTATGATGATGACAGTGGCACCTCCTGTAGTCCATCCTTCACTTGGACTGATGGCTTTGATACATGGTGTAGCTGCTTTTCAACACACATAAAAAAAGAGAAGTATTCTGCTGTTAGAACCAGATTTTAATGATATAAGACTTGAGAAAAATAAAATAAAAGGAGCTTTCATTTCCCCACCCCTTACTAACACAAAGATTTCAGCAATCATGTTCTTTCTAGTACACGTGTGTGACCTCAAACTATCTTTGGAAGCATTTTTTTCTCAATTAATTTCTGTTTGGTATTGTTACCTGCACTGAAAAAAAAAACAACTTTTTTTTTTTTTTAAG
>JANHGN010012830.1:39238-103308 GCA_024605025.1 Megaceryle maxima | reverse complement strand
TGAAGAAGAAATTAAGGGCTGTCTTGATTTCTTGAAGTCAGTTTATGCTGTCTTTGGTTTTACCTTTCAACTGCATCTTTCTACAAGACCAGAAAATTATCTAGGAGAGTTAGAGATCTGGGATCATGCAGAAAAGGTAATTAATTTAAAAACAAACAAAGCTCTTAATACGTGTATTTGTAGAGGTGGATATTTAACTAAGGTCTTTCATGTTGAGTAGTGAAATTGCTTAAATCAGATGCTAAATATTGTCAGTGAAAATACATGTTGAAAGATGTCGCATTAATGTTTCTGTATGAAATGGACCTTTTTGATTCTTTCTTAGCCCCTTATCTTGAAATGATTTGATTTTATTAATAATTTTTCTGATTAATCACAACATTTGAACAAGGAACTAGTCATGGTTTGAGATTATTTATAAAATGACTATATTCTTGAACAATAGGAGTCGTGCTGCCTGTTGGCTCCCTTTGTATTTCAAAGGCAAATGCTTTGCGTTACGGTAATAAGAGGTCCTGCTATACCTCTTTAAATTCTTCTAATTTTTCTGATTAGCAACTTCAAAGCAGCTTGAATAGCTTTGGAGAGCCATGGCATTTGAATCCGGGAGATGGAGCATTTTATGGTCCTAAGGTTAGTGAATCAGCATTATTATACAGCTTTGGCATGGACGAGAATAGAGACGCAATGCAGGCAAACTATATTTAGCAACTATTATTTTGCTTTGCAGATTGATATCAGAATCAAAGATGCTATTGGCAGGTACCATCAATGTGCTACTATTCAACTTGACTTCCAGCTACCCATTCGATTTAATCTTACTTATGTTGGGTGAGTGAATCAAAATTATTAGAAGGATTATCTTGTGTGTGAGCAAAGACTTTTTTAAAAAACGAACACACACCTTTACTTATTCTCTTTCAGTAAGGATGGTGATGATAAGAAAAGACCAGTGATTATTCACAGAGCTGTTTTGGGATCTGTGGAGAGAATGATAGCTATTCTAGCAGAAAATTACGGAGGAAAATGGTATGTGGCACAAATGCAGTTCTAAGAAATATTTAACAACATAGAAAATACAGATCCTCTCTAATGACCCGTATCTTGTAATGCACAATAATATCCCTAGAATTTTCTTGAAATTAGTAGGTAAGATTACAAGAAGAGAAGTCTAATTGGGTGGTCTGAGTTGTATGATATCCTTTTATTAGTAGTACATTATGAGAAATGAGATTGCAGGAAAATTTATACAATAAAGCAGAAATAAGAATTGTAATTGAATGTATATGTCCTGCATTAGTCTTTTTCCTTTTTTGTTAAAAAACATGCTTTTGTACTGGGAAGATGTTAGACATCTGTAAAACATTTATACAAAGATTAATTAGTCTGGTTTTTTTAACTTGTAAGATGTATTGTTTCATCATGAATAAGCTCTGAAGATAATTTATGATCTTTTGTTAATATATTCAAAGTATTAAGAAAGTTAATTCTTACTTCCAGCCACCTATCTGTCTAACTGTCCACCTTCCGCTATAAAGTTAAAAATAAAGTGGAAATTTTGGGGAAAAAAAAAAAAAAAAATTCTGTTTAAAATTGTCATCTCAGAAGTGAACAGGAGATAAAAGTTCTCCTGCGTGTGTCATTTTACTGGACTCAATCCATCTGCTATTAAAACAGCAAATGGGAACTTGAAAAGAGGAAGATAACACCTATCCAACATCCATAGCTAACTAATTATTGGTGAATGTGACTACAGATATGAATGCAAATACGAAATGCACGTTTGTCATATATTTCTTGTTCTGCTTGCCAGGCCATTCTGGCTGTCTCCACGCCAGGTCATGGTGGTGCCCGTGGGACCTACTTCTGAAGAGTATGCCCAGCAGGTGAGAGTAGGGTCTTGCTTTTACAGCAGCAAGGAATTTTAATAGCTCCTTAAGTACTTGTCCTAGAACAAAGAATGAATGCTTTAACATTTATTTTGTAGAATATATACTGTAATTTTAAATGAGAGGTTTTTTGTTCTGTGGTCTTTTTTTAGGTTTGCAGCAAATTTTTTGAAGCAGGATTTATGTCGGATGTGGATCTAGATCAAAGTTGCACATTAAACAAGAAAATTAGAAATGCGCAGCTGGCCCAGTATAACTTTATCTTAGGTAATTGCAGCATCTTACATTTCTGAGTATCACTTAAGTTCTAATGTTTAAGTTCTAGAGTTTGTCCAGACTCTCATTTTATAATGTAGGTAATTCAGTGGTGTTTGTGATGTGTCTTACAGTGGTTGGAGAAAAGGAGAAAGCGGATAATGCTGTCAATGTGCGAACAAGAGACAACAAAGTTCATGGAGAGATTTCTGTATCTTCTGCTATTGAAAAGCTCAAGAAATTAAAGAGTTCATATATTCTAAATGCAGAAGAAGAATTCTGATGTTGCTGTTATAGGAAATAAAATTGATTAGCTGCTCATTTGAAATGGTGTTTCTTTCCTCCTGTACAGCAGTAATGCTCATCTGAGAGAATATTCAGTTAACAGATAAAATGATATAAGCAAATGTGGCAATGTTGATGGTCCAGGAATAGCATGAGAGGACGGATGCAACTGCCAACTTCTTTGGCAATCCCATGGGATTTCAATCTGCACCAGTCACAGAATGCTTATTTTAAAAGTCCTATACCTTTTCTAATATATATTGGTTTTGCTGTGGAAATACATGGGGGCTGCAAGGAAACAGAGGCTGGGAAGTGGCTACTGTTGCAACAGCTGAGCTACCTTAGTCACACAGCAGTTGCATAACGGAGGTGGTGTGGCATCCAAATCTTCGCAGTTAGTAGGTGCATGACAAGCAGTTTGGTTTGGTTGGTGGTTGTTTTTGTTTTAGGTTTGTTTTTTTCTAACTCCAGGTTATATCAACATACTGGGGATGGGGGAAGGAAAGCATAGTTTGATTCTTTATGATTACAGGCTACAAATATATCTGTCTCTGTTGGAAATCTCAGTGATTGAGTTGGTGTGATAATTGGTTTCTGTAAAGGTGATGGTAAAGAATGAAGTTGAATTACTCATCACATCTGTGTGTGCTAAGTGGGGTGTTTTTTTCTGTGTTTGCTGTTGATTTGGCTTTTTCCTAAAGAAAAAATAATTTAAAAACCCTTTCTGTGTAATTTATTGCTGTATTGGCTTGAGATAACTGAAACCATGGAAAAGGTGCAGATGACAGTTTTAATTTTAAACCAGCATGTTGGAATTTGAATTGGCCATATTTATCTGCCTTGTTTATGCTTGTAAAATATTTTGAAGTTACTGTTGTAGGCAATGGAGTAAGACTTTTGGAGACCTGAATTTTTACCACATTTTTTCTTACTTTTGTATTCTGTTTTTAACTAAAAAGCTTAGACAGCATTAAATATATTAATTAGCTCTACAACTGCAGTTGTGATTTAATAATCACTAAAATGAAGCAGAAAATTCTATTTAGTCAATAACTATTATATAAAAACAGAGCTGATGTTTTACTTCTGCTTGACATTTGTACAGACCTGTGTTCAATAGCCTGGTTTTGGTTTTGTGTTGTTTAAAAAGAGATCCGTAAACCTTATATAGTGATTATCCCCTGCTTTTAAAAGGGGGGGGATGGAGGGAGGAAAAAAATAGAGGGAACAAGTGCTGGGCAATCTTTCTGTCCCACTTCACAGAAATAACAGGGGCTGTGTCAAGTGCTTTTTATTTATATTTAATGGACTATAGCCAAGGTGATCTCTGATGTATTCAGACTGCAGACTTCAAACGTCTGGGGGTTATAAGTGAAATCCAAGACTAACTTTATAGCATATCATGTTTTTAACAGGCGCTTGCGATTTAAGTTTTCATCTGACCAGTAATGAGAGGCCACTAAGTGATATAATTAATAAAAATAATATAAATGAAAATTGCCTCAAGGAAGAATAGGTAGAGAGACCCAGAAACGAGGAGGGAAAGCACTGCGGCACGCTGAGGACATAATGAACAGTTTGCTGAGGTCAGCCCAGCTGGAAACTCGGCGCCCGTGACGAAGGGCTGGGGCAGGGAAGAGGAGAGACGCGTGGGCAGGCTCCCCGCTGTCCTTGCGTTCCGCCGGGAGATCCCCGCCGGCGGCGGCCGCCGCCCCGCCCCGGGCTGCGAAGGGGCCGGGCCCCGTGCGGGGCGGTGCTGCCGGCGGCTCCGCCTCCGGCCGCGAGCGGCGGAGCGGGAGGGAAGCGGCGGCGGCGGCAAGATGGCGGCGCTGGTGGGGCTGCGCTCACTGCGGCGTCTCTGCGGCGTCGCGCTCTTCCTGTCCCAGCTCTACGTCCTCTCCGGCCGCGGTGAGCGCGGCCGCTGCCGCTTTGCTCGGGCTCCCCGAGGCCGAGACAGGGCGGGGGGCGGGCAGGGGAGGGAGCTCTCCCGTATCGGCGCGGGAGGCCCGGCAGCGGCTCGGTGCGCGGGCTGCCGACGGGGGCTGTTCTCCCGAGTGTTTTCAGCCGCTCCCCGAGGCTGCGGCGATTTCTGAGCGGCCGAGCTAGGGAGGTGCCCGTGACCTCAGTTTGTTGAAGATGCGGAGCTACTGCCCCGACTAAGTGGAGGGGGCAGGTGCTTCGGCCATAGCCGCTTCTGATCGTGCGCCGCAGGCCTGGTCCTGCCTGCCGCCGTGCCCGCGGTTGGGAGGAAAGACGAGCTCGGCCCCGCTCGCCGCCTCGTCTCCTTCTCCTGGCCTATTTAGTGTCTTCTGTGCGCACTCCTTGTGAATCGTGCATGATCCAAAATGTAATGGGTGAGGTTAGGGGACTCCTCAGCACCGTCTGGGTGGATGGCTGTGACCAGAATTGGGTTTATGCTTCCAGCCGGGCACAGCCCGCTCGGGCACAGATCTGCAGCCCTCTTGAGCTCTGCATAACCCCGAGTCCTTGGAGCCGTGGTGTTCGCGGAGCGACGAACGTGAAGCTCATGCTCAAACGCAGCCGTGGTTGCCGGACAGTTCTTTTGTTCCGGCTTTCTATTAAAGAAGTAGCTGCATTTCTTGATTAAATGGTCTCGTTCAGTAGGAAATACTGTGCCAGATCTGCTTTCTGAGCAATAAGGCTCAGCTGAAACAAACATGGTTTCCTGTGTAAAAGGAACGATGCAATTCTAGTGCCCGTTTTAATGTTTACTATAAACATTTTGCCATTTATAGAACAAGAAGAGAGATTTTTGTAGGGGTTTTTTTTGTTGTTGTTATACTTTCCACTTGTAATTTCATATCAGTGTGCTGAAATCAAACTCTTTCTGAATATGGTTTTTCTAGAAATACCATTGTCTCTGTTGTTTTTGTTTTTGTAGCAGGATCTCTGATGACTACAAAGCATTCACAGCCACAGTCTACATTTGCAAAAAGTCTGACTTCAACAAGTACAAATACTCCTTATTTTAAAGCACCAGGTAACAATATTGCATTGGGTTTTTTTCTTCTATGGGTCTTCTTCCTAAGTGTCTTAAGTTTACTATTAAAAATTCTTGAAATATGTCTTACAAGCCTGTATGTGCTTTCACAATGGTGGACTATTATAGTAGAACAATGAATTACTCTCAATGACCGTAACAATTAGTTTGGATTATATAATTAGAAAAATGGTCAATTTAAGACCTTAGAATTGGAAAATGACCACTTAAACTGCCATTATAGTTCATGTGGTTTGTATCCTGTCAGGCTACGGAAAGTTCTTGAAAGACTTCAACGTTCTGCAAGAACTTGTTACTGTTCCCTGTTGAACATAAAATACACTTTTTGTAGTTTACTATAAGGAGTGCACCAGGATTGGTGCTAACACTGTTCTTGCTAGTAAGTTGAGGTAATTCTGAACACATACAAACAGGAAAAGTCTGAGCTAGCTGCAAAGTTCATTAGACCTGAACTGAAAGTAGGTTACATGTGTCAGCCTGCTTCTATACGTGAACTGATTACTTCTGCTGAGAAGTACTGTTTGAGGCAGCACTAATCTGTGCTGAGATCTGTCCTGGTGTTGTAGTGAGTGGTGTTGCTGTGCTGTCCTGTACAGAACTTTGGTGAGGTCCTTGCAGGGCATCCTGCTGTGTTGTATAGCTCGTGTGACACATGCAGCGGTTCTCACAACGCAAACTTGTAATGCTGTTCACTGAATAATCGGGAAAGCCCTTTATGCGGTGTCAGTGTGCGTATAGATGCATATAAAACGTATGTACACTTTAGACTATATAGCTTTCTTCATTGGCTTTCTTTATTCACTTTCTTTGCTTTCTTCTTTTATTCACGTATTTCACCTTTCAGAAAGTACAGAAATTCCACCTTATGTGACTAAATGTCCTAGCAACGGGCTTTGCAGTAGATTGCCACCAGACTGTATGACATGTAACACAAACTATTCCTGTATATATGGGAAGCCGTCCACTTTTGATTGCAAAGTCAAGCCACATGTTCATTGTGTTGTAAGTAACCTGTTACTTTTAACCCCAAATTTAAGTAATTTAATTAAACTGTGGCATCTTGTCATAAAAATACAAACTACTGATTTCCTGGTTCTCCTGCAGGCAGATTTGCAGGTCTATGATATGTTTAATCCCATTCAGCTGTAGGCTGCTGCTGAAGAGGCAGACCTACCCTTCTCTGCTCTGCTTTTCTTCCATTGAATCTTTTTGCTACGCAGCCATGCAGTTGAGTTAAATCAATTTGTTGACCAGTCAAAACAGAACCATTTTGAGAGCAGGGAGGCTGAATATCTGTCAGAGGTACAAACTGACCTTACAGGTGAGACTGAATGAGTCCTTTTGGCAGTATTTTGGATTGGAGGAAGCGCTGATGTTAAACTGCGCTTTAGTAACTCTCAGTTTTCTAATGTTTTTTCAACTTTACTGGACTACACAGAGGTAGCAAAGAGGTTGTTACAACTGTTACCAAAATGTCTACCCACAAAAGGTGATTTGATACTGTACACTATATTTTTTTCTTATTTTTTATTACTAGTGAAGTGATAATGCTGTCCTTTTATAGGATGAGAATAACCACGAGCAGGAGAACTTTACAATTAACATGACATGCCAGTTTTGCTGGCAGCTTCCAACAACTGATTATGTGTGTACCAATTCCACAAACTGCATGACAGTTTCTTGTCCACGCCAAAGATATAACGCCACTTGTACAGTACGGGATCATATTCACTGTCTAGGTAAGGCAAGCTAAACTAGATTCCGTAGAAAATCTTTTTTGAAAGAATTCCTTAACATTTTTTGTAATGGGTAAATACATCAGTTGTTTATGTCCATTGCAGTAACAGCTTGCTTGATTAATCTACTGAGCTCTTTTATAGTTACACTTTAATTTTTAAGCATAAGTGGTATCTAATGGTAAATGTTGGCTTTTAGTACTGTTGTATACCTTCACATGAGAAGAAATATTTGGGGTTTTGTCAGCTGTATATTATTTTGGACACTATCAAATGTCTCTGTAGGATAATTAAGAAAAAATCATGCTGGTTTCACCCTACTAGTTCAGTTTCCCCCCTTTTTGTCCAGTGACTTCGCATGTTTTCTGATGTGGGACAAAGGTTGATGGAACAGAGGACTGTAGAATATATAAGAGCTTTTGTGTTGATGGGGTTTGTTTCAATTAGTGTCAGCCCTTTTACACTTTTGTTAGAGAAATAGAGTATCTTCTTGCTTGTAACTTTTGTACTCATGATGAGGTCTTCATTATATTAAGGTTTGACTGCTTTCTAATACTTAGGTAATCGTGTCTTTCCTAAGATGCTCTATTGCAACTGGACTGGAGGTTATAAGTGGTCTACTGCCTTGGCGCTAAGGTACACAAGAACTGATGGGCAACATCAAGCTAAAATATATAATACTGTTAGATGAATTGTCTCTAAATCTTTTTCAGTCCATGTGGTTTTCCGCTTGGTAGTTTTTAATGATGTACTGAACAACCACTACTTCTTTCAGTCTAGCTATTTGAAAGCATAGGATGCCTGAAGATTTCATGTGCGACAATACTAGCTCTTTTCAGTAAACTGAGCCTGAGAGAAAACATTTACACTCTTCCTGCATCAAATGTAATTTATTCAGAGTAAATGACAACAATTCTTAGGCTTCAAGAAGTGATCCCTTTTCTGAGTAGAGAGGGTATGTTGGCTTATATTAGTATGGTGTCAAATGAGGTACAACTGCTCAAAAAAACCCAAACTGTAGATTTATGTTTAGTTGGTTGGCATTTTTTACCTTGTTCTTAAATGTTTTAAACAGCTAGGGCTGAAAACTACCCAATTAACTCTTGACAGTTGAAATGGATGCAGCTGTTTCTGAATTTGGTATTTGTTTCTGAGCTGGCTGATGTTGGTATACATTTATTACAGCTTCCTTCCCAACTGTAACAGCTAAAAATGCCTTAAGATGAAGTTTCTTGCATTTTAAATTATATGGGAAGATACCAGCGTAGCAATATTGAAAGAAACTTTCTGTGATTTTTGGAATGTTAAGCTTTTAGAACACCACCAAAAAAAATTGAAAGTAACTCGAGGTTCTTTTGGTGGCAAGAGCTTTTTCATTAAACTTCAGTGTTTGAAAAGCGGTTAATACAATAAATTATGTAGTGAGACTCTATTCCCAGAGCCAAATATCCAATAAGACTTTAAGAAAGCAGTCTTAAGACACTTTCCTTTATATCGAGTTGTTCCCTCTGCCACTAGCCAGAGAAACTTACTGTTGCCTGAATTCTGCATGGTGCTGAGTTTAGTGTTGGATCTGTTTCTGTAGCTTGTTTGTTGGGGACTTTTAGCTTCTGCTAGCTTAAAAGTTGAGACACATCTGTAAATTTGAGAGTTTTGGGTTTTGTTTTCTTTTTTGGTCATGAATGAAACACTTAACTTTCTCTGTAGTATTAATTAGCTAATAGCGCTATTTCATCAAAAGCTTTTTTATTTAATAGCCCAGTCGGCTCTTTTTGTACCAAAAAAATGTATAGTTTGTTGACTGATGTAGAGCAAAACTACCATCGACTTGTAGATATGTCAGAAAGAAGTGTGTATGGATACCCAAACTGAGTTCCTCTAAAAATAATAATAATGGATCATGTTTTTATTCTCATAGCATCACCCTTGGTGGATTTGGTGCCGATCGCTTCTACTTGGGCCAGTGGCGAGAAGGTCTTGGAAAGCTCTTCAGCTTTGGTGGACTTGGAATATGGACATTAATTGATGTGCTGCTAATAGGTGTTGGCTATGTGGGACCTGCGGATGGTTCTCTCTATATTTAAATGTGGGTGCATCATGTTTCAGAGAGGATTAATTGCTTGGAAAGAACTCAGAAAGAATGTACGGATTTGAGCCTAAATTTAAGGTAGAATGAAGAACAACTTCTTTCTATGTGCATACGTTTTAATGTACAGTATCTGTACTTAGTTTGCCTTTAACTAAGGTAAAATAAAAGAGTGGATCACTGAGAAAGTTGAAATGAATTTCCTTTATTCTATGGCCATGCTATTTTTCTATGAAAAAGGTTGAACAGCTAACCAAATACTGCACTATGCTTGAACTTGGACGATCTGTCAGGCAACAAAAGAGATGCAAACGAGCTTGAATATTGAGATGTTTACTTCATGTTTGTATGTTTGAATTTAACTTCCCTAAATATGTCAGTAATTTATTTTCCTGTTTGTGGGAGGATAATTTATTTGCCTGAATTACTCTAGCAGTATGCAGATCACTATGTTCGATGATTACATAATCTTTGGTTTGGGATATAGCAAGAGCAACCATTTGCTTAGTGACTTGTTGACTTAAAATTGTGGGGTTTTAGAATTTGATTGCAGTAGCACTAAAAGCTAAATCTGAAACAATGGAAATAGATTTTAGGATTGTTCCAGAGTGTCGTTTGGGTTGCGTTTCACCTGCCTGTCAGGGAAAAGTACCATTTGTATTCTTGTGCTAGCAAGCTTGCCCTGTTAATTTAAAAAACGGCTGACCATAGAACCGCTTCGTTTATCCACGTTCGACTGGGTAACAAGCGAAAGTAGCAAATTGTAGTGCCAGTACAGAACAGTAACTTCGTTTAGTTCCCTTAAAGCCCCGGCGGTGGCTGTCGACCTCTCTGCCAGGCGGCCTCTGGCCGTGCCTTCCCCCTTATACGAGACTTGAACTGTCGCTTGTGTCGTGCTGAGCTGCGGTAGATCTAAACATCGTATCCCTTGAATAAACTCCAACTTGAAGCTTTTATGGAATTGGATGGTAAGAGTGGTTTTTACGACTTCCCCTCCGCGCCTGCTGTGCCCGTGTTTCTCTGCACGGGAGGTTGACGAGGGAGGGAGAGGGCGGAGAGGGACGGCGGCGGCGGGGCCGTGCCGGTCGCGTGCACCGGCGGCTCCCCCCCGGTCGGGGAAGGAGAACGGGCCGGACCCGCGGCCTGCCGCGTGCCGAACGCAACCGGGGAGGGCCGGGCCAGGCGGGGGGGAGGTGCCGCAGCCGTGACCCGGGCCGCGGCCCGCCCCCGCCGGCACAGGCGCCGTCATGGCGGCGGAGCGGGAGCGGGAGCTGCGCTTCTACCGGCAGCTGCCCAAAGTGGTGAGCGGCTTGGGCTGCGCGGTCGCGGGGGCTCTGCGGGGGGGGCGCGGTGGAGCAGCCGAGGGCGGCCGGGGCCCGACCCGTCCCTCGGGCGGCGGCCCCGGACCGGGTGCGGGGGCCCCTCGCGTCGGGCGGGAGCCGGGGGGCTGAGGGGCTAGAGCGCAGCAGCACTGCAGGCGGGGAGGGAGGCAGCTGCAATTCATCGAGTGTTTACCAAACGCACACTTTTTCCGAGGTCCTTTATCCAGCTTGTTTGCAATTCTTAGTGTCTGATCTTCTTCCAGTTAAATCACTTGAGCCTGTTCTCTATTTTCTTGTTCTGCCCTGTTTTTCCCCGAGGCTGGCCCAAAGCGGTCGTCTCCGATAACGCGTTTCCCCTTGTCCCGAAGGGTGTGCCCAGTACAGCCTATCTGTGCTGTCGCGGTATCGCCTGTGCCGCGCTATCGGCGGTGCCGGTGTGGACCGGCAGAGCAACGAATGGCACGTACTGCATCCAGCGGGGAGGGGGAGCTGCTACACTAAGTACACCGGTGCACATCAAAAACTCATCAAAGTACATCATCCGTCTGCTCTCATGCTCCTTCTCAGGGTTTAATGTCGAACTGAATTGTGTGAAGCTATTTCCCTGGTGAGAAATCATGAAAAATCTAACGTAGCAGTGTGTAGTAGTGCCTGACTTGATTTCCAGAAATGGTGAGCAGCCGTAGCTCCTGGTGTCTAGTTGGAGTTGTGCACGTTCACGGTTAAAGGTACTCTGACCCCTTTTCCTCTGTTTATGAACTTCATACTTTGAAAGAGAATTCTGAGATGCACTATGTCACAGATTTAAAATAATTTAATCTTGAAGAAGTTAAAATTTCAACATATTGTCCAATCAAAGGCTTGAAGAAATATTTTCTTAATTTTTCTTTTCCCTGTGTAAAGGGATGTGTTCCAGGAGCTGAGGGTGTGGGTAACAGAACAGATGCTTTACAGATGCATTTTGAATGAATTGGGAGGGCACTATGGACCTGCTCTGTATGTCAGGAGCCAGGAGATCGTAACAACAAGCAGAGGTGAAGTGAGGAATAGGGCTGAGGATTCTAAGTTTTGACCCCAAAGTCAGGTTGTCAAGAGAAAGTCGGGAAGTCTTGGACAAAGCAAGGCAATTACTCTCGTTGCTGTTAATGGGTAGCGGTAGCATCTTAATGGATTTCTGGTGTGAGTTAAATTCATAGAGAAACATGAGTGGATATGTAGATGTTGCAGTTTTGGACAACACACAAGTACATTTAACGTGCAATGGATGGGAAGGAGTTCTTGAATCCTTTTTACGCTTTTCTTAGTACCGAGGCAGCTGTTCACTTCCTCCTCACCTTGAAGGGCACTGCTCTAACTGTGAGCAGGAGAGCTCTTTCCTGAGCCAGCTGTTGTCCCACTGAGAGCACCGCTAACAAGAGCCCACCATGCGAGGAGCAAACAGGACAGTCTTGGCTGAACCAGTGCATTCAGAGGCATGAGGAAACAACTATTAGCTGACTGCAGAGATAACTTAGGTTATTTTCAAACTCTTGAGTTCAACAGTAATACAGGCTACAAGAGCAGTTACGCAGACAAGATTTGGAGGCCATCCTTTTCACTGGACACAGATCCACAGGATTTTTTTTTTTCTCTGTAGGAACTTCATGCTCATTTGAACGGCTGTATTAGTTCTGACACTATGAAGAAACTTATGGCCCAGAAGCCATACCTTCAGATCCAGAATGGGATGACTATGATTGACAAAGGGAAGAAAAGAACTTTAGATGAGTAAGTATACAGATGTGTGTGTGTGATGGATGTTTGCCAACTGTCTTGAATTAAATTCAAAACAGATAAATGTATGGCCTTACACACTGCAGAGAATACATATTCAAGTTTTAGTTGCAGTACAACCTGTTAGATTTTTTATTACTTGTATCTATAGAACAGCTTCTTAGATATTTGTAAACTGAATGGAAATCTCATGTTGATTAATTTCCTTTTTGAAAAATAGACAATTTTCACTTGTAGCATATGCTTTTCAGACAAATTTCCTTTTTTTTTTTTTTTTTTTTGGAAACTTCCATGGTTTCCTTTGCTTAAAGCTTTGTGGTAATAGTAATAATTTCTGTTGCAAATGCATTGTTAGCATCTAAAATGAGAATTTTACTGTTCGGTGTTTGTCCAATAATTTTTTTAACTTTTAATTTTAGATGTTTTCAGATGTTTCAGATCATTTATCAGATAACCACTAGCGCTGAAGATATTTTACTGGTAAGTTAACTAAAAGTTTGATTAAAACAGCCAAACGATACAGTCAAAACTAGTTGGATTAACAGCATTGGATTTGAAATAATTATACCAACAATGGTCCCTTCAATCAGAGGTCAAAATCATTATTGTAAAACACGTTCATTTAGAAACACAGTTTTTTATATACCTTTTGCATTTAATTTTTGTGCAAGCAATGAGCTTCCAATATGGTGGTCATTATGACTGCTTGGACTGATGATGTCTTAAAAACGTGATGTCTGTTCATTGTTACTAAAGCTTTGATTTACCGTAGTCTCCTGTTTGTCCTTTGGTTCGTATGTACCAGAACTACAGAACTAGAACTACCCTTTGTTCACACCAGATTACAAAACTGTCAAGGAGAACTGTTGTGCAGTCGAATTCGGAAGCAGAAGGTGCTGTAGTGTCCTCTTCTTTCCCCCTGTAAAGGGGCTTTTACGCAGCCTGTTAAACTCACAGCTAGGTTCAGTAGCTGTGAAAGGGCTTATCACAGAATCACACAATGTCTTTGGTTGGAATACACCTTCAGGATCATGCAGTCCAACCTTACGACTGCACCGGGGGGGATTCCTGGTCAGGCAAGGAAATTCTCATTTGTCCTAACTCTCTTTGGTATCACTGAGGAACTGAAGGTACCTCTTGTGGCGTAGTATTTCCAGAGATGGGAGTGCGCTAACAACACACAGGGCCTGAACATTTTGCAAGTATTGCACAGCAAAAAAATAACAGGTTCTTTTAGTTGTAAAGGAAAATGTAACCAATTATAAGCATTACTTCTGTGATGTTGAATACACTGTTTCTTAATCAGATAACTAAAGATGTTATTAAAGAATTTGCCGACGATGGTGTCAAGTATCTGGAATTGAGGAGCACTCCTAGAGAAGAAAAATCCACAGGTACAGTCTGTTCTGGTGTTTAATCTCTAAGTCTGATGTGCTGTAAAATTTGGTTAAAACTATGTTAATAACAGGTAGTGTCAGATTTAGTTGGTTCAGTAAAAATGTACTTCAAATATAAAAGCAATATTTAACGGTGTAATAACATGTCACTTTTCTATTAGATTTTTGAGGACAAAAATGTGTCATTATAACTCTACTACTCAAGAATTTGTGCTACGTACTTCAGTATGACATTTGAGTCTACTAAGATTTTTAATAGATTATATACTTTCTTTTTGTTACTTCATTTTTAAAATTTTCTTTTAGATGTGAATTAATAGAAACATAAGTTCTCTTGCTCCTCTCAAGTTCACACTGTGTTTTCCTTTCTTTGAGATACTTAGGAGGCTTAATTCAAATGTATGCTTCAAAGTAAAGCTATATTTATAAAGAGAATTAGGACTATGGAGATTAGAAGACTATGGAC
The DNA here is from genome assembly GCA_024605025.1 of Megaceryle maxima. Lineage (NCBI taxonomy): Eukaryota > Metazoa > Chordata > Aves > Coraciiformes > Cerylidae > Megaceryle > Megaceryle maxima. The sequence continues at coordinate 89,077 of JANHGN010012830.1, read as the reverse complement.
TAAAATCAAAGGTGCAGAATGGAGCTTATCAGGCTAGAGAGCTGGGTCTACTATATAATGGAAATATTATGTTTATTCCAAATGTGTGTGTGTGTTTGCAGGCATGACCAAAAGGATCTATGTTGAAACTGTACTCGAGGGTATAAAGCAGTGTAAAGAAGAAGGCTTGGATATAGATGTAAGGTAAATAAAGCACATGGAGTACCTCTGTTTCAATGTTTTGTGTAGTCTGATGCTCAGTCATGGTTTGCAGAGGGTTTTACAAACTATCGCTGTAGGAAAGAAAACTGTGCTTAAACTAGATCATGAGGAATGGAAACAGGTAGTTCCTATGGAAACTTGATTTTTTAAAAATCTTCATTATCTATCTATTATTTATCTACATTTCTATCCTAGATTTTTAATAGCAATAAATAGAAGAGCTGGCCCAGCAGTTGCTAAGCAGACTGTTAAACTTGCTGAAGAGTTCCTTCATTCCACGGATGGGGTTGTAGTAGGACTTGACCTTAGTGGTGATCCCACTGTAAGTTTATATTTAGGTCTGTTCCTGAAGATAAATATATAAAGTATAAGTTGTTTTTCTGATATTTGTTGCTATTTTGCATTGCTTGTAATTTTAATACCAGCTTAATCCCTGTTGCTGTAAGGTGCTACCAAAGAATTGATAGGTTAATACATGACAGTGAAAAAAGAGCCACTGAAAAGTAGTGTTTGTCTGGGAAGTGTCTGTTACTAAACTGTCCCAGTCAGATTGATGGAGTTGAGGCAAATTAAATAATACTGCAAGTTGACACTAGTTTAAATTTTGTTTAGAAGCACCAAGTGCTTATTGCATATTAAGAAAGCAGAAGTGTTTGAGGATGGCTCTCAAGTTGAAATGAACTAGCTCTAAGTGGTAGTTGTAGGAAGGTTATCAAAATCAAGCCAACTTGGCCAGTCAGTTTTGGGCATCATCTGTACAACTGCTGTTTGACCAGTTTGTCCAAAATGTGCCCATACAGCAGAATGTTATGACTTGCTGCATTCCAAACTGAAGTAATGGGAGAAGAAAAATAATTCAATGTATTTGCATTTGAGTTAAGTACTGTGATATCACTAGGCTTCTTGATTATTATAATAGGAGGAGTTTTGTTAAACAAGCTATAGAATGGTGATGTGTTTCTGTTTTCAAGGCAGGACATGGTCAAGACTTTCTGGAAGCACTCTCAGAAGCAAAAAAAGCAGGTCTAAAGCTAGCATTGCATCTTTCAGAGGTAAAAGTTTCCTTTATTTCAGTCCTTCTTTGAATTGCCATTTTATAAAAACCTAGATGAAACTGAAATTAACTTCTGTGGGTTTTGAATTTCTCAGGCCAAAGTAGTAATGGCTATTAGAAGTCATGTATATTAAAATTTGCACATTTGCATGAGTAGTTCTGTTAGCTCTGCTTATATCAGTAGAGAGTTGGGCTTCTCCATACAATCTGTTGAAATGGTGGCTGAAGTGCCCTCTGATAAATACTGAAAATATTTTTTCTTTGGGAAATTATGCATGATACGATGTCACAGGCCTATTTATACTTGTTTCAATTTCATTAAGGAGAGATTCCTGCATGCTTCTCTGAAAATTTCTCTCTTAATATCTCAGTGGTCTTCTGATTTTATTTCATTTTTTGTTTGTTTTCCGCCTCTTGCAGTTTTAAGTTCTTCAAGCACCACTTATGTATATAAAATAGGCATTACAGGTCTTCTTGACAGGGTAGTTTTGAAACTGAAGCATACAAAGCTGATTTGAGGCCTCCAACTGAAAGTACTTCAGAATTGCAAATAGCAATTGTCTGGTTTTACCTAAGAGTTTAGGATTATGACTTCTTCAGATTGTAGTTCCAATTTGAGAGTCACTTTCACGCACTGCTCTTTTCTTTTAGGATATGAATGCAGATATTTATTATTAACACTTTCTTTTGGATATGCTGTGAAAATGGAACTTGAAGTCTGTAGTAATTATTTAGCATTCTGTTTTATGCTGCCTCGACAAAATGTACAATATATCCTTTCTAGATTCCAAATCAAGAAGAGGAGACCAAAATTCTCCTGGGCCTGCCTCCTGACAGAATTGGACATGGAACATTTCTCAACTCTGCAACAGCAGGTTCAGAAGAGTTAGTGTCACTTGTTCGACAGAATCATATACCTATTGGTAAGAAAAAAAACTTAAGAAAATTACTTGATGTTCTCTGGATATCAGCACTTCGTACATACTGCTGATCTAGTAACTCACATTTGTCTTTGACCAGAGGTGACTTCGAAATAAGGTGGCCATGTATGTGAGGGAACTGCCTGGATAGGTACTCTGGTAACACTTGTGGTTTTGACACATTTGTGGCTGCTGACAATTGACATCTCAGATGGAAACAAAACTAAATCATAGCTTTTAGTTACTGTGCAGTGCTGTGATGTGTTTCTGTATCTGGCTTGTAAGCTCCTTAAATTTCATACTCAGCCAGTGACTAAGAAGAAACTCATTACCAGACTTCCCTCAGAAGATACTACCAAATATTTGAAGTGTAGAAACTCAAGGAAACAACAGTAGTTGATTTCAGTTTTCATTCAGGAACAGAATTAAATCAATTATTCTGTCAAAACAGTGTCTTTTATTTTGATATATAGTCTTATTTTTTCTTTTTTTTTCTTTTTATTTCCTTAGAACTCTGCATGACATCAAACATCAAAACTCAGACAGTGCCTTCCTGTGACAAACACCATTTTGGATACTGGTACAACATGGGCCACCCTGCAGTGCTTTGTGTAAGTTGTTTTTGTTGAATTTTTTTTTTTTTTTTCTTTTAACTATGTATTTGGGCAAAGAGCTAAACCAGTGCAAATCAGAGAAGTATATATCAGCTTTCATTGATTAGAGCTGACTTAGTAACAACTTCTGACCTTGCAGCAAGTCATCTGCTTGTGGGAAATAATATTCTGTTTCAGAAATGCTTTTAATATAAATGGGAATTTTTAGTATTTCTCTTGGTTTTATTATAAAGCAAGATCTTTTTTTTCTGCATAGATAAGATGAGCAGCTACACATGCAGTGAACTGCTTAACTGTTTGCTTACTGACAGATTTATTTTAAGCATACTGGTGCAGTGCTTGCATGTAAACTTGTGCTTACCTGAGTTTTTATTGTATTGGGAGAAAATGCTTCAGTTCTCTTGACAGCTAATTAAGGTCCTTAAATGTTGAAGTGCCAAGTACTTCTGCTGGCACTTTTACTATCCTCCTGTTAGTTTAACCCCTATAATTTGTAGCATTGTCCAAGTGTGTGTATATATGTATTAGAGCATGGTGCTTATTATTCAAATAAGCCTTAATTTTTTATTGTATTGTATAATTATTATTGAGTTTGAAGTCTGTTGTATTAGGAGAAAAATAATTCATGACTAGAAATTATTTCTGAGATTTTCATTTGTGAAAAATCTAGATAACCAGTGAAGTCACATAAGAAAGCATTTTACCCACAAAGGCCTATAAAAAGGAGTAGTAGGAGGACATACTACAGTGTCTTAAGTTTAATAGGATATAGTTAGCATTCTTCGCACTGGGGACACAAGGACTTGAGTTGCAGATGGATAATCTCATTAACCCCTAAATAATCCTAACTTGCTCCTTTTAGATTAATAATCTTTAGGTGGCTTTTGATCATAGGTTTCTGATGCTAGCCCAGTACTTCAGAAATTGTTGTTTTGATGCTAAGCGCAAAGGGCAAGGCAGTTTCTTCCCCTGAAGATGCAGGAATGCAGAGCATGCTCTAGTTCCAGATCTGAGGACAGGGAAAAGAGGAATGAGGAGACCTGCACATACTGATACAGCTTGCATGTGTGCATCATACGATAGCCATCTTTTAGCAATTTGGATAGGAAATGCTATTTTCTTGATAAATTGTGCCATCACTTCAAGAAGTTTTCTTGTATGTTTGAATAATTTGTTAATTTTGAGTGAAAATGGGGCAAATAAAGTATGAAATAATTACCAACAGATGAAAAAACTGTGGAAGAAAATGTGAAGCAGCAAGATAAAAGTGGTTTGCAAGAAAGGTTTTTACTACAGATTGATGTAGAATGACTAATTTAAGCTTTTTTTCCTTTTCTTTCAATTTTACTCCAGACTGATGATAAAGGCGTCTTTGCAACAGACCTATCACAAGAATACGAGCTGGTTGCAAAAACATTTAATCTGAGCCAGTCACAGATGTGGGATCTTTCCTATGAATCAATCAACTATATTTTTGCTTCAAGTGTAGTAAAATCAAAGCTAAGAGAACAGTGGAATAAACTGAAGCCAGCTCTGTTTGGTTAATCAAACTTGTTCTAAACAGCTTGAGTGTATTAGCTTAGTTAATAAGAGTTTTTTACTGAAGTCCCTGGATTTTTTCAGACTTCAGGTTTATAAGCTCAGCCCAGGAACTGTGCTTGTGCAAAATTTGGTAGTGGGTACAGAAGTTAATGTTCTTTTGTAGTTGAGAAGGGTTCTCAACCAGTGACTAAAATTCAGAATGTTCCATCACGTTGTTTCTCTCCAGGTGATACAACATTTAAAAAAATATATTTAGTTGAAATACATCATCATACTACAAATATTTGACAGAATAAAATAAAAGCACAGCTGGTAGGGTTAAATATGTCTCTGTTGGGAACATTAAGCCAAGCAGGTTGTATGTGTGGTGTGTATATTTGTGTTTCTTATTGTTTTGAACAGAAGTTTTGAGCAATTTATTGAATGTGAAGACAGAAACAAACTCAGGGAGAATGAAATACTTGTCCCAAAGGAATTAAATATTGCATCTGTTTTTACTGGTGTACATGTATGAGTGAAGCCTGATGTGGATTGTGTGGCATATGTGGTGGTGTCTCTTAATGCACTTGGCACCAATAGTATTTAGACAAAGCTAAGACTCTTGAATGCCTTACCAAACTGTGAGCTATGTGGGAGAAATGGTCTAAATTCTTAAAATGCTTTTTAGAATTGCTGTTTGTTCTCTTGAAAAAGCAATAAAAATAGCTTCAGCCTCCATGTTTTCCAAACTGCTGCTTCAGGTGTGCACGTGTTTGTGCGTGTTTGAGATCTACACAAGAGAAGCAGGTACGACCTGCTGCAGGATTTGGTGTCACCCCCAGAGCAGACACCTTGTCTGCGAGCAGCACCACCTTCTGTTCTGACAGCAGATGGTGCTTCTCGGTTCAGGTGGTGACGGGGTTCACTCTGTGTGCCCTGTACATGTGCTTGTATGTTTTGATACTGAGATATCAAAATAGATAAGAACATAAAGATGCAGCAGTATCTAACAGTAGGTATTGCTAGCTAGTACCCAGAGAAAATGCATTTCATGCCTAGAATCTTTTTACATTGATGAAGTAAACAAGGAAACATTTTAGGCTGTACAAGGAGTACTGAATATAAATGCGATGATACAGAAGCTGTTCATGACATCTCTCCCCCCACCCCCAATTGGCGTAAAGTAGTTCTGGCTCCAAAGTGGCCCTAATAAGTGAAAAGAAAAAAAAAGTGGAGGGGGGAAAATAGCAGAGAAGTTGCTGTGTCTGCGTAGCTACCTCAGGTTTCCACAGAATATTTTCCAAGCAGAAAACTTTCCTTTTGGAGATGGGGAGAATTAGGTGAAGCAGAACTGTGATTTTATATATTCTTACCTGAACTCAGAATAAGACCTCATACTGACTTATTTATAAACTGTACTTTAAATTACTTTCAAAATAGATTCACTGATCACATTACTTTTTGTTGTTTGATCATGTTGCATTACCATTTCCTGCTTGATCAAGTCTTTCTACAAAAGTAATTTCTACGGTGTTTTCTTTTTCCTTTCTTACTGAAAAACTCTCTAAAGACAGAGTAGCCTTCTGGAATGTTACAGTTACATATATCTTAGTCTCAGGATAAGTGGGCCTACACTCAAGTGAGATTGCATTCTCTTGAGTTTTATATAGGTTATGACTTTCTAATAACTTCAATAACATAGTATTTGGTTTATTAGTGCAGAAAAAATGTCAATTTCCCGTTTCACTTAAGGGGTCATCCTTAGTGTTCGTTTTCTGTCAAGTGTAGCACTTTAAGCAAAGTAAGACTCTCAATTTGTGTCAGAGATGTTTAGTTTCAAACTGTTAATCTTATACAGAAGATAAGTTTGATTTTTAAGGTTTACTTGTTGAATTGTACAGGTAGGTGTGTTCAGAGAGCACATTCCTGCTAAATGCTGCTATTTTGAACTTCCTTTTTTTTTTCCTGCAAGTATACCACTGTCTTAGAGATTTTTAACCTTATGGACTATTGTGTTCAGTTCTCAGCATTTCTATTTAATTGACTTCTGTGTGCCCTCAAAATACTGCCTTGCGTTAGTTGTAGTACTGACCCCAACCCATTTGGTACACGATGACGCACGCTACATAGTTTTATAATTAAACCTTCCCTGATTATTAAAGAAATGTTCTGGATACACAGTGAAACAGTGCTGTTATATGTAATCTAGAGTTATGGAATCACCCTCCTGAAGAGTGTGTACTTAGCCTGTCACTTTGATACTTGCAGACCTGCTGCTGAGTCTTGGCTCATAATGGAAGTCAGGAGGTAACATGGAGGATTCCATTTGTGTGAAGTAAACCAACCAGGAATACATTTGGGTGGGTAAAGAATGATGCAGAGAAAGGGAGGATTTCTGTATTGTTTTCTAACTGCGTATTACTGCAGTTTCTTACACTGCAGAAGTGTTATGCTTAGAGTGGAACTTCAAGTTGGAAAGGATATGGGGAAGTTTTGGAAAGAAGAATCATCTTTAATTAGAACTTCATCACGCACAGTTCCCCAGTTGTCCAACTTTTGTACTGCAGAGGTTCCTTCTCTGGCTTCAGGTAGGATTATAGTTAATTAATTTAATTTAAGTACTTCTTTCTGACCCTGCTTGTTGAATTCAGAGTTCAGTTAGATAACCCTTGTTCAGTTGCTAATATTGTATACAAATAACTGTTGGGAGTGGAGCATCACCCCTAAAGTAACCATCAGTGATGGGGCAGAGAACTATTTTTTTTTTTTTCTTCCCCAAATGCAGTGCTAGTTACTATTTCCATTATTTAATTTTCATAAGATGAGGTTTAAGTATCTATTCAGGTGCAGCTCAATTTATTTTTTAAGTAAATAAAAAAGATCCAGGCTGAGTTAATATTTTTATTTCCATTTGATTATATGAGATAACACAGAACAGTCTCCGATGCTCAGAGTTTTTATTCACATCATGTGAAAATACACACTGGGTCCTATTAAGCAATGCTGTCTTTGGACGTGTATGCAAGGAGAGAGCAACTGCTTGCTGTAGTGTAAGTTTCTCAGAGTTCCTTTTGAGCCAAACACAGAAATTCTCCAAAACCTATATTCCTTATGATTAGGCTGGAAACAAACCACAGCTTATCGTGATATAACCGCTAAACGCTATTTACAAACTGCTCTTCAGGACTGTAGCTTTGCAAAATAATGTAGTTACATGAGGGATTCATATGCCTGTTTCTATATTCTGTATTTAGACATTTCAGACTAATACATTGCATTAGGTAAGTGTGTAAGATCTCAGAAGAGAGGCCTAGAGAGCTGGCTTGGGCTGTTCAGACTAGAGAAGAAAAGGCTTAGGGGGCAGATGCCGTTAATGTTTTTAACTGCCTGATGCAAAGGGGCACAGAAGAGGGAGCTAGGCTCTTCTCAGCAACACCCAGGAAAAGGGGCACAAACTGAAACACAGAAGTTCCACCCCAGCATAAGGAAACACTTTTTACTGTGTGGGTGGTTGAACAGGGGAAGAACACATTGCTCAGACAGGCTGGGAAGTCTCTGTCCTTGCAGATTTTCAAAACCCTAAGTGACCTGCTGTAGTGGACCCTGCTTGAGCAAAGGAGGTGGACTGGAAAATCTCCAGAAATGCCTTACAACCTTAACTGTTCTGCAACTCTGCAAAGTGAATATACAAATATACAGATGATAAAGTCTCCATATGAATACAAAATCTTTTAAAATTAAATACTGACTTAACTCAGTCACTCAAGGGACAATTTTTCAACAGGTTTGAACAAAAGCAGTTGACTGACTTCTGAGATAGATAGATAGATAGATAGATAGATAGATAGATAGATAGATAAAAAAAGAATTATTTATTTGTTCTTTGTAGCCTTCCTCCTTTCACATCCATTATGGAATCCTTTAGTGCCATCAGGACCTTTAGGCAGCCGCAGCACCCCTACAGGAAGACCATCTGCATTTTGTATTTTCCGAGACAACATGGGGCTACTGATGGGACTCTTCTCTTGTGTTACAGTTTGAGCTTTTCTCCTTTGCACCCAGGGACTACCAGAAGGAGTGATACTGCTATCTGAGGAATAATCTGTACATTTCCTTGGAATTTCAGGGCTAGTGCTTGGGTTAAGCTTGCTGTCTTCAGCCAGTGGAGACTTTTTGGTTACTTTTCTTAGTAAAGATGGACTGTTCCAGGGACTCGATCTGGGTGACACATTAGGACTCAGATGGTTAGTTGGGTGAATGACAGGGCTCAAATTACTCATAGTATTTGTTGCAGTACTTTTGCGCCCCGACAGCGGTGACGTAGGATTACTTTCCGGGTCAGAAGAGCTATTTGCTGAAGATTCATCACCAACAAACTGAAGTTCCTCAACTCTCTTATTAAGGGACCTAGCCTTCTTAAGACTCTTGCTGGTACCTTCATCGCGAGTCTTGTCTTTGGGAACTTTTTTCTTTGGAGGTTTCATACCTATTAGGACAACTTTCATACCAGTTTCTTTCTTTTCAGCACACATGAAGTCATGAGCACGTACAGCAGCATCTACTTCTTCAAATTCTATAATTACACATTCCTGAGTTCCCAACTGGGTGTACTGATTGCTGACTCTCTTGATATCAGGTGGCAGATCCCTACCAGGCTTGAGAATACGAACTGATGAAATGACACCAAAACTTACAAAGGCTTTGAGGAGATGCTCCATTATCCTTTCTTGCATGCACCCATTTTCTTGTTGTTTGTTGAGACTCTGCAGCTCAGATACCATGTGAATATCATACACCAGTAACATTCTGGTAGGGAGGTTTTCACTTGGAAATACTGGAACCGGAGTATTTCTTCTAACCTTTTTGTTATCATCATTGAGCTCAAGAGTATCCGAGTACTTCAGTGCATAGGCTGTGGTTCTCCAATCACGGGTTAAGTGTTTCACCTTGAAGACAGACACAGGTTAAGCACAACTGATGAAAGCCACTCAAACTAATTACAGAAGGTGTAAGGCAGATGTAGGCTCCAGTCTACAACAGAAACCTGGATTTACGTTTCATATGGCAGACTTGAGTAAAAACATAAATAGCTTTTCCTGCTATAATGAGCATCAGTGAGCTCCTTTAAAGCTCATGTCCTGTTGAATCTACTGAAAATAGTAACTGACACTAAATCTCAAATCAAAAAACCATTATCACAAAGCCTGCTCGAGTGATGTTAGGTCATTCCATATCTAAGTCTGAACCATGACCAAAATGAATGTTGTGTGGGTTTTATTAAATGTGCCAAACAAGTAGTCAAGTTTAGAACTTCTTTATATTGAACTGATTTTTGTTCCCTCAAAAATCTCAATTAAAAAAAAAAACCAACCCACAATCTTCTGAATTTCCATAGGGTGTTACTTCTGTAACATCTGTTACCAGTATAATCTGTTTGAAGTGGTATAAAAAAACTGGGAGTGCCTTAACTTCTAGACTGACAAACTGTCAGATTTAGAATCTTGACAAAGTGTTTCTAATTTAATTTTATAAACTGGTCACCTCACCTTTAAGTGACTTCAGTTACCAGATACTTGATACTGCTCTTAATTTTTTGGATTTCCATACATTTGCAATGGTCAGATTCTCAGAACCCTTCTCTAGAGACAGGAAAGTAACTTTACCAGGATTACTCAGCTACTCCTGAGTAGTGGATCTAGAATTTTATCCGGTGTCCCATTTACTATGCCCTACTCTCTTCCAGAGTAATCATTTAAAAGCTTAGTTGCTTAAAAGCCTATGATTTCCCTGACCTGTCGTGAGTGAGTTCAGCAGTTAAAGTTCTGGATGAGAACAAACCTAACCATCACATCAAAACTGAATCAACCCCCGAGAAAGGAACACTCTAAAAACCTCCTCCATAAAATAAGCTATTTTCATGTCATCTCTCCTAATCTTTTTAGATTCATTAGGCTTATGCAAGGCATTTCAAGTCTTGAGAAGTTAGCTTACCTTCTTAAAAGAAGTGAGGAGTTTAACACTGACATAGCCCATCTTATTTCTTCTCACATGCTTTAGAAGGAAAGCATCTTTCTCAAGGTTCTCATCTGAGAAGTAATATTCAATCTGTGCTATTAACTTCTGGATCAGGTCGTTTTCTGGTGGTTTCCAGTTCTGGTCAGAGTCATCATCATTTTCCCCTCCACTGCAAAACAGTTAAATTATTCTATTAACAGATCTTCATCTTACATTAGTGGATTGAAATAGTTTTTCAAAACTAAAAGGCATAACCATTATGCTGATTCCACCTTACTTCATACACAGGCACTGAACTATCCTGAGGGAGGAAGCCAGCTCAGAGGATGAAGCCTTACAGTCAGCATAAGGACTCATTCCTGAGCTCATTCCAAAAGCTGATCTCAGTGTAGAACAGTGAAATGCATACACTGGCATCCTGAAAACACTCTGCCAACTCAAATTCTCCACCAAAATGTGACATGCAGCTGCATAGGCGCTTGGTGCTATACAGAGTTCCTCCAGGGTGAACCTCTTGAACATAGGCTTGACAGGTGCTTTGTGAGAAGTGTCACATACCAGTGAATGAATATTCCAACTTGATGCGATTGTGATTTCTCAAGTCTCATCACTACCTGAATGCAGAAGCCAGAATCACGGGAGTAAGAGAGACTGACAGGACCATTGCACTTTTGACAGCTGACTTACAGAGTGACAGATCAACTTACCAAAGGAGTTAAACTGTATATATGCTTCAGATTAAGGACTTTAGTGCAGTAGCAGTTCCAAGTACCTCAGGAATAGCTGTACTGCACACCTATGCAAGTTGCTAAGAAGGCATTCTTATTTCCTTTCTCCCCTCCATCATGTTCTCTAGGTATCTGTGCAAAATGGAGCACTACTGAGTATCCCATCCCCCTAAAAAAGATACTGCAGCCATGGGTGTGAGATAAAATTCTTGCCGCATACAGTTAGAGCAACAACTTTGTTGCTGAAATAAAACAACCAATTAAGGCGTTATCCAGAATTGAGGCAAATAATTCGGCCACGGACTACAGCCATAGATGTTACAGGAACTATAAAGCACAAGTCTGTCTTAAGCCAGAGTCATTTTTTTAAAAGCGGTTAGCAGTCTAGTTTTGCTATGGGACCATCACAAAAGTTTCTGTTAAAAACAGAACACAATCAAAAATCATCTACTAAGCTTCCTAGACCCTATGAGTGATGTGTTACACTTTGGTCGCCCGTGTACCTCAACAGCAAAAAAGGAGCTACACATTTTCCCAAAACTGTCTTAAATGGCTTGGGCAGAGGTTCTGGAATCATTAAGCAAGGGAGCAAGTAGCACGTGAGTCTTCCAAGGGCAATCTGGCAGGGAGCATGCAAGCCACTGAATCCCCCTTGCCATGTTTTGTCTGTTGGCTGTTTTGTCCCAGCGGTGAACCAGAGACTGATCTTAATGCTGGCTGACGCGCCGCCTGGGCCTGGGTGCCGGTGGAAGTGCTGCCTAGGCAGGTGCTTGCTGTACATCTGAAGATCAAGGGCTCCGTACAGGAAATGTGCTGCCAGGTGTGACAAGTAATGGCAGCTCTCTAGGACCTGCCTTTTTGAAACTAAGGAACTTAGAAACTTGTGGTTCTTCTAATGACAGGGCAACATATCAGATGCACCTGGATACTCACACATTCCTAGAAGCATCCTTGTTAAAAATCTCCCTGGCCCCTTAATGGGGTATGCTTCAAAGGAATGACAAGATTGAGAGCATGAGAAAATGAATGCAAGTTATTTGACAATGCCGGCGTGGAGGATAATGGATCACAGAAGGGTAAGGGGTGGAAGGGACCTCAGGAAATCAAGTCTAACCCCCTCTGCCACAGCAGGATTACCTAAGACAGGCCACACAAGATAAAGCTATAGATTAAGATAGTTACAGATTTAGATGAAGTTATGATTAAGATAGTAAAACACATTTAATGGCCAGCTATGGGTGCTGGTTTCAGAAGGTTAAGTGTTCATTTTTCATTCATGATACTCTGTACTACTGTTACTACCTCTCATTTTTCATTCACTACCACTTCTGAAATAGTGGGGGCACAAGAAACTGAGAACATTTTAGCATTTTTACATAGCCATGCTCTAGGAAAAGCTTACTTTAAATTCAGGATGGAGCTTACAGAGTGTTAACACACTGAATCAAAGCAAAACAGGTCTCATTTCACCTCTCTAAATATTGGTCTCAGTCTGAGCTTTTACACCATTTCTGGTTTTGGTAGACAGTTCAGCTTTTACAAAATCTTTAGGGCTTTTACCAACAGCTCTCGCTAAGGACTGTATGGAAATGCCATCTACAGCAAAGGCAAAAACTTGTTACTATCTCCATATTAATTAATAGTAACTATCAACTGGTGGTACCTTTATCTAGGGTATCTACTATAAAGGTAGTTGATAAATCAACATCAGTCAACATTGACAAAAGCACAGTAGTTATTCACAGCTTTCATTTACTTCTTTATTCAGACCTTTGTGATGGATATGTCATCAAAACAGTCAGGAAAGACTGAAAAACAACCTTTAAACATGGTGACTCATGTGGCTATTAGTCACACACGAAAATACACACATCTGCATAGAAAACAGATTTGGGGTTTTAAATTTCAAAACTCGATAATAAATTGTGTGAATAGAGTCTAACCTTTTGACAAGTTACTGGTGAATCTTGAAAAGAATAATGTATTAATCAGCACTATGTGGCAACACGATTTAAAGCATTAAGTTGATGTTCCAGCAGTACAGTCATTCAAAGGCAGTTCAGGTAACAAAACTGTTAACAAAAGCTAGTAGATGTAATACTGGGTGTTTACTAATTGGACGTGTGGCTGCAGCAATCTCTAAATTTCAATTTCTGTTGTGATACTTTTTATTTAGACAGATGACATCATAAAAACATACACCCTATAAGCTCAGATTCTTTCTGTGTCTGCATCCAAAATAAACTTAAGCTGAGCAACAGTAGCTTTACTTCACATGTAGGAGAACCACCTCTTTGTTAGAAGCAGTCCAAGGATTTTTCTGAAGCACCTGGCACGTAATGGCTGAGGACTGAAAGTCACAAATACTCAGAGATATCCCAAAGAACTGTGGTGTCCTGACCATGAAGAAATGTTTTTCATGTCTTAAGTTATAAAACCTAGAAATTGAGAAAAAAATAGTAATTCTAAATTGTCTGCTAGTTTAGCTGGCAAGTGAAATGGCTTATTCCCAGCAGTTTTAGACAATCACTGACCATTTTCCAAATCTTTGGGTAAATAATTTCATATCAGATGTTGCATTCCTTAGGAATGCAAAGGAAGCAAATCCTTAGGTAAAATTACATGAAATGGCAAAAGTACGTGTGAACTCCACTCACCTACTTTTGATGTAGAGCCTTTAGAGTCCTCTCCACAGCAATACCTCTGGCCTTTCCTCAGTCAGGAAGAGGCCATTTACAAAAAGGGCAACCTCCACAAGAACAGAATATACATCAGCATTGTCAGCAAACATTTCTGAAGATAGCCTCCTATTCTAGAGGATTACATATGCTGCATTTAAGTTAGCTATTACGTGTTTGAAAGCTTGAAAAGATAACCATCCTTCTAGTCAAGGCCAAGGCTAGAAGCTCTACACAAGTAACATTGTCAAAGAAAGCAAAAAGTATTCTGAATTTAAGGAACCAGTAATTGGAATGTGACACTGTAGACTCCTGTACACATTTCATTTATAAAAATAGGACAGTCACATATGATAGTGGAAAGATTAAGTAGACTCAGTTTAAGCATTTTACTTGTGTCTAACTATACTTGTTTCCTAGTACTTCTGTAGTGCATAATCAAAAACCTTGACAGCTGCAGAAAATTCCTCCTCCTCAGCTACCCCTCTATAGCTTAAGATATTGCAGTACATTCTGAGTCAGTGCTAGGACGTGAAGTTAGACAATCAATTAGAAACAATTGATCTTTGAACAGAATACTGAATTTCATGCTACTGTACCCTAAATCTTTATGTGACTGAATTTATTACTGCATCTGCAGCTTTAGTGCAACACATGAGATGACTACAAGAAGTGAGCTTTGCAGTTTTCTGGCACAAAAATCTTGGATGTTCCTTTTACAACTAAGAGATTCTGGTAGGCATCAAAACAACTTTGGGCATCAGTAAGAATTCCTGCACTTTTTCATTAAATACAGACAACACTACTGGTGTTATCAAGCAGAGAAGCGTAGACTCAGTTATAAAGTGGTAGCTTCTACATTTAAACTGGTCTTGATTTCACATCTGGTCAACTTGTTTCCAAAGCTATAGAACAAATCTTCTTGTCCATGTCTTAATTCTACTGAAGAAAATCTCTACAGCTCTACGCAATAAAAAACAAAGAGGAAGAAAAACCACAACCAACGAACTAACCCTAAAAATCCTGCTGTAAAAGGCAGTAAAATGGAAACGTCGGGGGCACCGCAGTCGGGCGCTTCACTGTGGGCGAGACACGTCCCGCTCCGCACCTACTGCGGGGCTGCAGGGACCGCCGCGCTGGGCGCCCGCGGGGAGCCGGTCCCTAGCCCTTCGCTCGGGGGAGGACACGCAACACGGGCGGAGTTACCGCCGCCGCGGGCAGCTCCCCACCCGGCGGCAGACCCGTGGCTGCCGGTTGAGCCCGCTGTGGGCTTTCCCGCGTCTCCCATCCCTCCCCGCCGGCGTTGCATCAGCCGCGGCCGCACCGTTCCGTGGGTGTCCGCGGCGGCCCCACTCCTCGTCCCGCACAGCCAGGCCCGCGGGGAGAGGCGGGCGCCGGCCGGGGCCCCTTCCGTACCGCCACCGCGGCCCCGCGGGCCCACCTGGAGCGCCCGCACCTCCCCGAGTCCTCCTCGCTGCAGCTGCTGCCACCGCCCCGTGCCGCCGGGCACGGCTCGCCTCCGCCGGCCGCCTCCGCCTCCTCCGCGGCCGCCTGAACATCCACTCGGATCTGCACGGGGTCGCTCCCCGCCGTCAGCTCCGTGTCGGCGGCTCCAGCCCCGGGTTCCGCCACCTCGGGGCCCCTAGGGGTGGTCGGCTGCCGCTGGGCCATGGCGCTCGGCGTAGGAGGCGCCGCGCCGCTGGCCAAATTCACTCCGCCGCCGCAACAGCAACGACAACCCCGTCAGCGGCAGTCGCCGCTCTCCTCTCCTCTCCGCTCCCCTCCCGCGGAGGCGCGGCCCGAGCGGCGCGGAGGCGGCGCTCCCGGCACCACTCCCCCGGGCGGAGCGCCCCCCGGCCCGGCAGCTGGGGGACCTGTCCTTCTTCCTTGGATGCTGCTCCCGACGGGGGGCCCACCAGAACGGCCGCAGGTCCCGGGCCAGACGGCTACAGTTACAGTTATTTTCTCATTGACGATCGAACTGGAGCCGCTTCTATTTCGACAGAAAACAACTGGCTCCTCACCTAAGAGCAACGTCTCGGCGCCTCATCCCCTTGTACAGCCTTGGGGCTGCCCTACTGTGAGAGCTCTGCATTTTAAGAAATTCAAACAGGTTACTCTGCTTGTGGTTTTCAATGCCGAGGATGAGGTTTGGAAATAAGAAAAACAAGTTAAGAAGAACATCATTGGATATATTATTTTTGTAGAGCAGTCCTCTATAATTCTGCATGTTACTTAAACAGAATAAAGAATTTATTATAAGGACAGTTTTAAGAAACACCTACATGTTGATTGATTTTTAACCTGAGACTATTGCACTCTATTTCAGTGGACTGTTTCAGCTATTAAAGTGAGATTAACATTCATGTTTTCAGCATTAGAACCTAAAGAATTTCAAGTTACCATGCAAGGATTCATTCTTCAGTCAGGGAAGATCTTTCTTTCAGTACTATGTGAACCCAAACTGCTAAAGACCAGTTTGATCTTTAAGTCACCACTCCATTATAGCATTCTTGGCACAATTCATCTGAACTCAACTCCACTGTATTGTGTAAATATTTTCCTCTTAAAAATTTGGAAGGACAAAAAGTGAGAGTGTACTTGGGGCTCAGTTCTTCTCATCACCGTGACAAACAGTCCTCATGAGTCAGCTTTGCTGGCATGAAAATGTAATGGGATTGCTGCTCTGCCTCAGCGGGTTTGGCTTACATTTTTTAATGTGCCTTAAGCAATGAAATATTTTGTTTATGAAATATGCTTAGAGGGATCACTAACTAAATCTTTACTTCTCTGCTCATGGAGCAGCATTTTGTAGTAAGTCTGACATAGGGCATCACGTTGCTATCCAATTCAGTGGAAGCAGAAATACAAACACAAAACACATGCTCTAGGAGAGAGTATATACAGGGATTGTGGGTCTAATTTTGTATTTGAATTCACAGGAGCTGTTTGCCTCCCTGGGCAGGAACAAGACTGAGCAAAGTACTATTTTGTGCTACAGCTAACCTAAATAATGTTGGAGAGAGGCATTTACCAGATGACTCCTGATGAGGGTTAAGTGAACTTGATTTTAAAGGGAAGGGCAATAGAGCTGGTTTTTTGCTTTACCAGTGGTCACTTCACAGAATTGACTTTTGACCTTGTCAATGTTTAGGTCTTACTATCATTATCATTTGCTACACATATGTTAATAATGTTGAATTAGTGTAGATGAAGACTGTGTTGATTAGATCTCCATTGTAATTACCAGACCAAATTTTTTGTTTGTTTTTAAAAAGAAAACCAAACAAACATAACAATGTTCTATAATGCTTAACTATCAGCAGATATTTTTACCAGTATTTGTACCATGGGATAATGTAAAACTAAATAAGTATGTAGGCAAGCCCCTTACAGGAGAACCCCTATCTCAGCTGCGCTTCTAACACATAGTTAGGATTATAACGCCACAAACCTTAACTGTGCAAAACTTTCAGATTTTTCTTATCGTACATTCATTGTTGGCACAGTATTGGCTACATATCTTTAAAAACCCCACACCCATATTTTATATTACTCACAAAGTAAGCCATAAGCACATTATTTCCCTCTCAGCCTTTCAGCAAACGGTAAGTGAACCACCAGCCCACGAAGCTAAACCCGCGATATGGATGGGGAAGACACCCATACTGCCCATAGGGCAATTCACAGCCCTCCCGCGCAGCCAGACACACCGCTGCTTTTCTGGCCACCGAGTGCGTTCGTGCTGTGTGTGTTTAAAAGCCTCCGCTTGCCCATCTAAGGGGCTTCTGGTCTCCAAGAGCTGCTGCGGTTAGCAGGTCCCTAGCTGTCAGCAGCAAGAGCTGACACAAGACCGAGGGGCTACGGACCAGGCGACGGCGGGATCTCTCGGCACCCCACGGCTGTACCGAAGCCCTCCGAGACCGATCTTCATGTTTTGCGACAAGTATGTGCTTGCAAGGCAACTTCTGGAGGCAGAACAGGAACCTGGAAGCTACGTATGGCATCTTGCCTTTTCACGGGATTTCAGGCGTAGTTACTTGCATTCAGAATTCAGAAAAGCACAGTCGCATTGGTGTCTTTTTACTACTGTGGGACCCCCGCGAGGGGGCGGCCAGCCGCGCACTTGAGAGGCTTCATCGCGCACCTCCCCAAACCGTACCCTTCCGACCCCTACCTGAGGCTGCGTCACCAGGCAGCAGGTGCCGAACATCGCTGCCGGAGCGGGCACCGGGGACAGCAGAACGACGGCACAGCGCGACACATCCCCTGCGTTTCCCGCCACTCGCATGGCCTCAGCCGGCGGGCGGGGCATGGGCGAGGCCTGCCGGGAGCGGGCCGGAAGCGGCGGTTGCCCCGGTAACGGCGGAGCGATTTCCGACAGGGGTGGTGGCAGCGCGGAGGTGTGAGGTGTTGCGACCCCTTGAGGGAACAGGTTCACATGGTGCCCAGCAAGTGCCGCCCCGGCAGGGGCTCTCGGGCCGCGACTGGCTCGGTAGGTGCTGCCGCAGCGGGGTGGTTTGGTTTATTTTGGTTTTACACCCTCGTCCGGAGGGGTAGGACAGGGGAGTAGGACTGGTGGGTTTGCTGCCGCCTCTGGTCAAGGCGCCCCGCCGAGTTTGCCCGTTCGCAGGAAGGGCGGCCCCGGGGCGGGGTGGCTGCGCGGTTCTGTGGGGCTGTGTGTGCCCGGCCGTGCCGGGCTGAGGGAAAGAAGGCGGCTGCGGACGGGCCTGGTGCGTCTCGGCGACTGGTGGGGCTCTCTGGGGGCCGCCCTCGGGGGCTTCAGGGCAGCGGCCTCGAGGCAAAGGCGGGTGAGGAGCGCGGTCTTCCCTGCCGCGGCGGGGCCGAGGGAGCTGTCCTCGCCTTGTTTGTACGCCTCTTGTTATTTGCCGGGAAGTGGATTTATAAGACATTTGGTTAAATACTTTTGTTAAGCGATTTAATTATTTAGCAGGTAGGTGCTACGTTTTGTCATCTAAATCCAGTTAAAAGACCAGTACGCTTTACCTTTAAAAAAAAAAAAAAAGCTTTTTTTCCTTCATAATGAGGATAACGTTCCATTGAAATGCCACTTCCACTGTATTTTTAAAATCAAAAACAGTGTGGGGTTTTTTAAAACTAAAAATTATTTAGTGTTGCTTAGTGCTGCGACCTATTCTTCATAATAGTTTTGCAAAATAGATCACTTCTTGACGGATCTTGATGTTGAAAATACCTTTATTGTTTAAAAAAGAAGTTGCATTCAGCTTTCTGTATTGATATGCGTTTTTGAAAAATGTATTTTTACATTTCTTTTTCTTCCAACTTTCAGGTTAATAATTGTGGACTTCAGCTGGTTATCCAGACCTCATCAATAACAGATAAAAGCAAAACGGTAACTATTGCCTTTCCTTGAACAGACCTATTACTCAATGGATTTGTGTGGTGCAGACACACAAATGTATGCTTTCAGATAGGCAGTGCCTTTTCAGTAGTAATATGTTGACTTCTAATATAATATCTGATGTACCTGGTAGTCTTTTGGTAATTTATTGTATTAGAGATATGTAAAGTAAACACATGGGGATGTACTATAGCATGCCATATATTTTAGATATCTACGATTTCTTATGCTTCCATCTTTACTTTTCTTTCTTGTGTAATTGCGGCACTCCTTATAGGTGGGGTGTTTTTCTTTAGTTAACTGTGGATGAATATGCTGGTAATTTCCATATTTTTGCTTTCCAGTGATGAACCTTGTAAGTCAAAGTATCTTAATAGAATAAATACTGTTTTTATTGGAGTAAATGTTTGTTTATTTTTTTAAAAAGCATTTGCAGAGTTTGCTGAGAACTGTAGTTTTTGCTAAGGTTGTGCTTGCCTGTGTAAAAATGCTTATTTGCATTTGAAAACTTTAACTCTGTCTTATATATTGTGTTACAGTTTGAATTCAGGATAAATAAAGAACAGTCATCTTTCCCCAGTAGATTTCTGCAGCATGATCTGGAAAAGAACTGCTCAGGAAGGCAAGGTGATATTCAGTAGAGTTTGGTTTGTTCGTCTTGTCATTCTTTTTATTAACTGAACAGTAATAAAAGACTGCGTTATAATACATCAGAGTGACAGCTTTTCCTAATTCAAAATACAAAAACCAGTAATTCAAAATACAAAATACAAAACCAGTAATTCAAAATAACTACTGCTGCATCATGTCCTGAAACTGCTGTACTTTTGCTGCCTAGTGCAGGTATCTTTTCTGATCACTTTTTGCCCCAAACTCTGTCCATGGAGGAACGTCCTTTCTTCTTACTACAAAGCCACAATCTATCAAGTGCCTTCCTATATCTTCCTTCAGAAATCACACAATTCTCTATTGTATCATTTTATTGTATGTTTAACATTTTAATGTATTTAGATAAAATTAGTTTCTAACTCAGGACCCTGATATGAAGGTATAATTTTTGTATTGTGCTTGCGTGCTTTTGGTTTTGAAAACCAAGATATTTGGTGATACAGCTGCTAACCGTGGTGAAGCCTGAAAGTGTGGGAACACAGCACTTCTTGCCATGCTGCTTCCTGTCATATCAAAACAGCGATTGGTTAGCTCGGGAGATCACTTAATGTGGTAAAAAATAAACATCACCAGCTGTTCAGAATGGGTTGATTTTTAGGGATATTATGCAATTTATTATGGTGGAAATTTAAGTCTGTCGTTTGGTTTTGTTCCCACCCTCCAGGAGACCAAAGAGTATTAAGTCCTTTGGTGCGTAATAAGCAGATATATCTTCCAGTACCATCCAGTCTGACAGAACTTTCTGGGTTGGAATTGAAGCAGAATACAGGTTCTTTATCAGGATTTGATGAGTCTTCTATTCACACACCTTCAAAATCCAGGTCCCGCATTCGTTCACATGCTTCAGGTAATAGCGAAGACATGTCTTGTTAGTCTCTTCTGCTTCTTTTCCCTTCTCTCTCTCTCGTGTTTTTTGTTGTTTCTTTTTTTTCCCTGGATGTCTTATTGCAAAGTTATGACCTGTAAGATACACTTTTTCTGTCTTTCAGAATGTATGACTAAATAGCAGTGTTGTCAGCTGTTCCCTTTGCCTATCAAGAGAGGTTAAGGGATCATTGTCAGGAAACCCCTAGAAATATTTTTCAAAATATAATACAGGCATTTATAGCCATTTAAATAGAGTTGTGTGGTTTTTATATGTATGTGTATATATATATATATGCACCCTTCTTTAACAGAAGGGCAATAAATAGGGATCTTTCACATATCTTTGGGACGATGACATTAGAAGAAAAAAGTCAGTGTACTGCCATATTTTACTTGTATATTTTAGAATGACTTGATTGCTTTCTAATAGCTTTACTGCTATAGAATCTTTGTTTATTGAAGAATTAATGTTTTTTCCTGTTAACATATTTACCTTATGTGAAGGAAGTTGAGCATGTATTCTTGTGGTAGTATGCATGCACAATGATCTTTGTGGTTGGACTTGGTGTTCTTAAAAGGTCTTTTCCAACCTAAATTATTCTATGATTCTGTGATGTTGTTGTTGTTGTTTTTTAAAGTACTTTTTCAGTGGATCACTTTCCAAAAAAGCCAAAGCTTGCAGAACACATCTGTTGATCTGTTTTGCAGGTATTTTTAGTCCTCCTCTCTTACCTCTTATATTAATATAAAATGGGTAAAGGTAGGTAGCTTTGTAAGTATCTTTTAAAGGGCTGCCTGTTTTTCTTGATAAGGGAGTGAAAAATAATACTAATGATGACTAGGTATTCCTTGCATCTACCTTTTAAAAGACTTTTTATTTGTTCATGGATCAGTGGGACTGTGTCAATATTTTGGTTATACTCCAGTTTTTAGTTCTATTAACATCTACTTGATCTGTGCTTTTAAATTAAAGGTGACATAATCTAATTTGAGATTAAGCTCAGATACTGAAATTGTGGAACAATTATACAACCTTACCTTAAAACATCATTGGGTAACTCTAATCAAAACAAAAGCATCTACAAAAAATCTGCTTATGACAAATTGTTGTTAAAAATCTCTTGGAAATGAAACAGTTATATTTTGGAAGGAGTATGTAGAGAGATGTAACCAAAAGATGTCAGGAAAGAAAACTGATGGCCCAAAGAATGGAGGCAAAATGCGCTTTCTCTTTACTATAGAGTCATACAGTAAATGAAAGAGATGATTCTGCTGTTATTATCTGCAGTTAATTAAATAATTTTACAAAGAAGTGGTTCATACATTCTCTGTATGATTTTTCTGATAGATAACACACATTTTGGGAGCAGTTCATCAGTAACATTTCCTGTATTGCAACGTACTGCTGAAGAAAAAATACTGAACTCTGATAGACTTACCCTAGAAAGGTGAGAAGGTTATGGAGTGCACACACACCATAGCTTGTGACTCTTGTATCTGATGGTCTAAAGCGATGACTATCCCGGCATTGCCTGTGGTCAGTGATTTGAGGGGTGGGTTTGGATTTGTTGGGGGGGGTGGGTGTTTGGGAGAAGAACCGCGTCCCACAGAGAAATTCTTTGAGTGTCATTGTGATTAATATAGCCATACAGCAGCCTTCAGTTAGGGCTTTTATTTCTTCCTTTGTAAACTGAGGAGCTGTCTTAACAGTCAAATGTAAGGTCATGCAAATAATATATAGAAAGAAACTGTCTCCATTAGTTCTAATCTGATGCATGGACTGTAGGATGGTTGGTGGTTTTTTTTTTTGGTTTTGTTTTGTTTTTTAATTTCTTAACCAGGACACACAGAAAAGTTTTATGTGAAATACATCTATCTATTTATTTATGTATTTTGGGGTTGGGAGGGGGTGGGGTAAAAGGTTCTCTCAGGTCAGTAGAATTTCTGGAATAAGCCTAAAATAATAAGTTTTCAGCATAATTTCCTATGATATAATCAGCATCATTTCCAATACCTTGTACTTTTCACATTACATTTGAAATATAAATGCATGAACTAATAGGTGTTCAATTTCTCTTTGGTTTATAGAACTTTTATAGACATAGAATGCTTTAAATTCTGATCTAGACAGGAGCTTATGTGGTATCTGCTGAAAAAATTAAAAAACTGGCAGACTGTATCTGCTGAAATTTTTAATGTGGTCACAACATGAAACTTCCTTGTAGTTTCCAAGTAACAAGCAAATCTAATAGAGAACAGTCTTTCAGAGAATTTTGGAAATGCTTCTGATATACTTTCAGGCTAACATCTCATAGTAAGGAATTGCTGCCTTATTCATAGAGTTTAATTAGTAAACCTAATTACCTTAATTTTACCTTAATCAAGATAATACACTTTCTTCACTTCAGTTGGAGTAGGTGGATTACCAGTTTGTTACTTACGTATGTTTTCTGTTTGGTTTCTTTTTCCTTCCAGGCAAAAACTGACAGTGTGCCCAATTATTGATGGGGAGGATCATATTCGCCTTTTGAATATCCAACATAACTTTATAACCCGAATCCAAAATATTTCTAATCTGCAGCATCTTGTTTTCTTAGATTTATATGATAATCAGATAGAGGAAATAAGTGGGCTTTCAACTCTGAGATCCCTAAGAGTCCTTTTGTTGGGAAAGAACAGGTAAAATTAATAAAACTAACATAAAGCACCTTACTTCTTTATGGTGAAACAATTGTGATCTGTCATTGTTTGTTACAGAGATTTCAGCAGGTGATGTTGGCTGTGAGACCAACGAGCTGGTCCCTTATGGAGCTGGTCCCTAACGCTAGCTAAGTTTTAGGGATCGATCCCCCTGAGGAAGCACAACTTTTGCTCGTAATGGTCTTCAGATACTTCCTTTCTTATGTAAATTTAGCAACAGTTATGAAGTATTTTACATGCTTCCATCTAATCTTCTCTTCTGATCAGCTGTTAAATACATGTTCTTAGATTTGTGTGAGGGGTGGAATCTCTCTTCATATCATGTGAAGTGTTCCTTGATTCTTTTTAAACAATAAAAAGATTTCTGCCTGATTTATTTAGCTGGGGAAAAAAGAGAAAAATCAAACTGATGAATCATGGATTTTTATTGCTTATTTATAGATTCTGTTCTGTTGGGAGATACAACTTGCTATTTACATTACTTTGTAAAAATGCAGTTCAAATCCTGTAGCCTTTAATTCTAGCCGTTTGATGGAACTATCTGTGGAGCTGCTCACACATCTAAGGGTTATACTCTGATTTTAAGTTTCCTTATTGTCTTTATATTCAGCAAAGTAAGAACTGATAAACAAACCTCAGTTATGTCCAGATTATAATGAATGTATTTCCTAATTCAGCCTGTACTGAAAACCAATAGCTTTCAAGAATGCAGTATGTTACTAGAGCTTATAGCTTTTATGAAAAATCTCAGCTGCAGAAATTAATTTAGTTTATAGCAAAACATTGGGGCATTTTAGAATTTATAATTTTACGGTGCTTTAAGATACTGTTTTCCAAATTGCAGCTACATTGTGCGTTGTATAGTTTGTTTATGTAGAAGTATGGTTTGGAGGTATGTAGGCAAAGACATATTGATGAATTACTACTACAAGTCAGACACAGTTTCTAGCAACTTGTTTTCAGCTTGATCTACATGTGATCTTTTATTCTTGAGGGAAATCATAATACACATGATGTTTAATATAGCTAGCCAGTAGATGATGCTGTTGAGTATAAAATAACCTAGGTTTGGAATCTGAAAAAAATGGGACAGGACAGAAAAGTTTCAAATCAGTGAAGTTTTACAGGGGGAGAAGAAATACTGCCATATCTAGAGATCTATATGCCTAGAAAGGGCCAGTGGCTTTCAGGATTTTATTCTGTGTTCTAACAAACTATCAAAAGCCTGTGTCGCTGTTGTCTTTCTTTAAACTGTTTTGGAATTAGCTGTTTGCCAGTAATAATGGGGGTTTTATTACTTTGTTATCTGAGTAGGATGGTTGTTGACTTTTTCTTCTTACTTGACTTTGTGCAAGTATTCCTTCCCTTTCCACCTTCCTGGAAGAGCCATGTACATACTGCCACTATCACATTATTGACAGTTGGAAAGGAAGGTGACAGTCTAAGGCATAGTCATTCTTTTTTTTTTTTTTTAATTATTTTTTTAACATGGTTCAGAACTTTATTATTCTGTTACTCTTGGTAGGCAGGAACAAATGACTGAGTTTTGTATTTGCTGGAAAATGAAAGATACTTTTTATCTAATGTGAAAAATAATTCACAACATAATTGAAATCTTTCAGAATAAAGAAGATCTCAAATCTGGAGAACCTAAAAAATCTTGATGTTTTAGATCTTCATGGAAATCAGGTATAGTACAATAAGTCGATTATTTATGTTTCTTCTGTAGACATCATGTATTTCCTGTGTCTTGCCAAAGTATTGGTTTTTGAAAGGGAATTGTTAGCAAATTCTGCAACTCTTGAGGTCATAGATATTAGTAAATAAAAGGTTGTGTAATCTAGAATCTTGGTATTGAGTCTCATGCTTTCAGCATTGTACTTTTGTCAAGTTACAGAGAATAAAATGCTGAGTTAGCTCAGTACAATAGCACACCAGAATAGTAATCTAGGGTAAGTAGTTGTGCAGTTTAAGAAACGCAATTTTGGAATTCCTAGGAGAATTTAAGGTCCCATTGATGTTGTGTTTGGTAATCTTAGAAAACAAGATCCCTTACATATCTGTAGAAGAGTTTAATTTGTACAGGGAAAAAGCAGAATGGGTCCAAGCTCCTGGCTGATTCATGCTTTTGAATGAACTGGACACTTAATGTCTATTCAGCTTTCCTCAGTTTGAGACAAAGCAGTCATTGCTCTTTCAAGTGGTACATAAAGTTTTAGCTCTAGTACCTGTAAGAGGAAGATTCTTGTTTAATGGGTATGTCAGAAGCAGCATGGAGTATTAAGGGCAAGCCGGATGTAGTATACTTTTGTAAAATAAATTTGAAACATATAAGATGCAGAATGTTCTGTAATTGAGCTGTTTAAAACAACACATGGTTATTGTGACTATATAAGACTGAATTTTCTGAATTCCTGTTCTGATGGTTTTGACATCTTATGGATTTACATGTGTGTGTTCTTAATACATTTGCTTAACAGTGGGGAATGGGAATGTTTTGGTTTTTTAATTAAGAAAAAGAAACGATAAAAGACAATCTAGCACTATCGTGAGTTATTGTTTTATATGATGTGGTAAGTTTGTGGCTTCTTCGAATAACATCAGCCCAATAGTATGCATGTTGTGCAGCGGCAGTATAGGAACAGTTACAGGAACGTTTTCCTTGGAGTCTTAGAGTGACTATGTTTGGAGATGGCAAAGTGTTTGTGTAGTAATAATCTTTTTCTTATTGCTGTCGTAAGTTTGTCACAGGGGGTGGGGTGGGTGTGTGGTTATGCTTTTGGTAAACAAAAATACTTGCAGAGTAGATGTGCAGCTGCACTAGTCAGCACACTTTTATAGCACAAGTGGAAGAATCACTAGTGGAAACTAAACGCAGATCATGCCCAGCTCTTATAAATGATTGTGGAGTAGATGTGGTTGTTCAGGTTTTTTTGTGTTGTTTATTGTTTTCTTTTTCCTTCGAGTGTCTGTACTACTCCCTTTATATTAATTAGAACTTTATTAGGACTTTGGGGCATAGTGCCTAACTGGCTGCTCCTGCTAGATCACTTTCAGAATAATAGGCCCACTTTGAGCCAGAGATCATAACAAATTATCGTATATCAGGAGTTAAATATTAAATCTCTGGAGCATAATAAGTGGGTTTGTTTTTCTGAAAGTTTTAATCATAAATGTACATGTGAAAGGCACAAATGTTAGCAAATGAATGAATGATTTTCATTGAAAGACCAAATAGACTATGAACTTCTCTTCCATGAATAAATTATCTTTCTGTTCCTTTCCAGTTGAAAGATATGCAAGTTTTCACGTATTTCCCGTCTTTAAGAAATTCAGAATTCAACACATCAATCTGCCATGCATACTATTAGTTATTTGAAGGTATAAGGGAGGAGAGGAAGAGAATAAATGCTGTTTAGACATCAGCTTAGTTTACTAGTGTATTGTTTTGGAAGTCTGCTTTTTTTCGTGGTGGTGGGGTTTTTTTGCTTATTGAATAGTGAATAGGGGGCCTCTGTCTTGTAACTTTATTTAAATTTGTAGGGTCTTTATTTATGCCAGCTTTCTAGTCTATCTTAAATGACATTTCTTTCACATCATAAATGTCTCAAGTAAGACTTCAGCCATCAAATTGTTTTTGAGAATTTCAGGATCCATGTTCCAGTAATCCAAAACATAGCAATGTAAACAGATCAGTAGAATTAAAAACTGAGTGTTGCTAAATAGTTCAAAAATAGTGGATGTTGTTGATATAATGTCCTGTCTCTAACATATACACAATTTTTCTTTAATTTGGTACAGATCATATTAGAATCAAGAATGCAGAAACAGAATATCCTGCTTGTTAGTCATAACAAAAAATAATGGAAAATAGGATTTGCTTTAGCTTAATAACCTCTTGGTACATCTGTTTCTTTAGATTACTTTTCTGCGAGAACTGGGTTCAGGATAACACCACAAGCAAAAAAATCTACAATGTCTAGTCAGTTTTTACAATTTGGAACCAGTGATGGGCAGCAATTTTCCTTTATCATATGGTTCTCATTTCAAGTGAAAGAAGTAACGACATTTTTGTGGTGTGCATCACTTATATCTTCTTATAATTATGGAAAAGTGTATTTCAGTTTTGGTGTTCCAAAGCATCACTGACTACCAGTATAGCCATAAATATCTGTATGTGTTGTGTGAATATGAGACTTCCTCTGGACATTGTTTTCTGTTCCTCACTTTCATTGTGTGTGAAGGGACTGGAGCATCTCACATGAGGAGAGGCTCAGATTTGCTTGGCCCGGAGAAGCCTCAGGGAGTTCTTATCAGTGTTTATAAATAGCTGATGGAGTATCTAAATAAGATGGAGCCAGACTTAATTTCAGTGTTGTGCAGCGAAAGGACAAGAATCATGGAGTGTAAACTGAAGTGGAGGAAATTTGTTCAAACTTAAGAAAAAATGTTATTCTTAGGTTGGCCAAATACTGGAGAAGATGGTAGACATGGAGAGGTGGTAGAATCTCCATCCCTGGAGGTGGTCTAAGCCTGGCTGGATGTGCTTTTGGGCAGCCTGCTGTAGTTGACCCTGCTTTGGGCAGTGGGGTTGGAAGGGATGATCTCCAGAGGTCCCTTCTGACCTCAAGTGATTCTTTTATTCTGTGGCTAGAGTTACTTAGATTAAATTCACTATCTTTTATTTTCCTATTTTTCCCTTCTTAGTGGTAGGGCTCATATTTATATATGTATTAGAACAGTAACCTATTTCACAGGTTGGATTTTCTTTTTATTATTCTTTGTATTAATGTATAGAGCAGCTCTGCTTTGACTGGGGGTTTTGCCTTTTGAAGTTGACATGTCTTAGTTAATAGAAGACTAGGACACATCATTTTTTTTTGGTAGTGAAACCAGTTCTGTTTAGGGGAGAATATCTGGTGAGCAGTCTTCATGACAGTAGCTGCTTGCATACAGTTTACTTTAGACAGGAGTTAACTTCTCTGCAGTGATTCTGCTATCACCAACTTTCCTCTGTAGTCAGTTCCAGAAGGTAGTTTAATGTATTTGTTGGACTCCAGTAGATGAGAAGAGCCGTATAAGTAAAATGCTATTATTCAAGTAATGTTGTCTGGCAACAATAATGATATTATTACTACAATATATTATGAAATATAAATTGTGACAATAGTATTAATACTTTTGAGTTACAATATGGAATTTTTCATGGTCTTTGTTTTTATAGCTTGCCTTATCTGATATCATTAAATAAGACCTGTAAAATTCAATGTAGCGGGTTGTAGCAAAACCCAGTAAATAGTCCTGGTGCCTTTTAATAAGACATTTTACCATGTGTAGTATTACACAGTTCTTTCTGAGGACATTGAAGGTGCTTACGTATCTGGAAAGAAAAAAGTATTATTCTACCTACCATTTTTTTCCCCTTTATGGTTTGTATATGTTATAGGATGTATTTAAAATACTATAGTATCTTATGTGCAATATCCATTACTTTTTATCTAGCCAAATAATTTTCATTCTTACTTCAGTAGTTGAATTCACTGCAGGAATATTCTAAGGTGCTTGCAGGAATTCTGATTTATTGATTTATTTTGGTGTTCAAAGCTGTTGTTAATAATGTACATTATCTCTTACATGTTGTCACCTGTGATCCCAGATGATCACTGTATAAGTAAATCTTGTGCACATGTTATACTAAAGGTGTTTGGAATGCATTAGAGTAACAAAAAAATGTTAACTCTCATTATACAAAGTAGATCTAGAGAAGGTAAGAAGATGAAGAATATAAATATTCAAATAAGACATGACCAAAACATTTGTATTATTAATCATATTTCAAAACCAGTGCTAGATCCTAGCTAGAAATCATATTCATGGAATAGAAGCGGTTAAGAGTAAAGCTAGATTCCTCTTGTAATCTTACTCTGTCCCTCCTTCCCTCTCTCTTGGGATGTAAATCAATCCCACAGACGGAATGCTGATAGTGAAACTTCTCAGACTGGAATGTTTCCAAGAAGTTGGAGGTGAAGAAAAACAGGAGGAGGCAAATTTATTTTTTGTTCACTTCTAGCAAAGTATTTTGATTTATTTAGATGCTGAGGGGTTTTTTTCCTTTTTTTTGATAATATGGTTTGGTTTGAACTTTTGAGACTTCCTCTCCCCCAGGGAGAAGTGTACTGAGAACTGGTTGTGCTTTGAAACATTGAGATAAAGTATTCCACAGTGCTTAATGATAAACCTTTTATGATTTATATTTTTTTCTCCCAATCAATCTTTTAAATGCATTGCTATTTAAATAGCATCCTTTAATATAATAAATACTCAAAAGAAGACTTTTTAAAAAATATAAAAATCAGTGTAATGCTTGGTGAAATATAGCACTCAATGCCTATGCTTCACAAAAAGAAAATGTGAATTCCCTGGTCATAATACCATTTGTCTGGTTTCTGAGGTGATCTATTATGGCTCTTGATTTTAATACTGCACAGAAAAAAAGAAAATACAGCTTCTTAGAAATATTAAAAAAATAATTAAATGCTGTTATGTTTATTAATATGCTGATATGCACATATAATTGTTATTCAGACTATTCTGCTATTATATTTAATGCAACTTTACATTTAATTTGGAATTAAACAGTTAATTTCTAGATAATGTACTTCCAAGCACTCTGAATAGTCTGTGGAGAGAATGCTGATTGTTGGCTTGATCTTTGCTGTCAAGATAAATAGTATAAATGCTATATGTTCCATATATATCTGTTTAAACTGTTCTTATTTTATGTAGGGCTGAAATGGACTTTATCTTTTAGCAAACTAATGCATTAAAGTTAAGTCAAGTTAAACTTGAATTTCATTCCAAGTTTTAGTATGAAATTTATTCTATAATGCTTTAAATTTTTAGAAGGGTCATTAGAGTTATTTTTCATGTTCTGCTTAATTCCGTAACTTGTTTTCCTTGCCAAAAGTTCAAGGATACAAGTAAAAGGGGAAAAAAAAAAAAAACGCATCTTGATTTTTCAGGCTCAAGCTTCTTTTGAGTAATCTGAGAAATGTGTGCTAAAAGATGCAGGGTGCAGTTTAATTACTGATGAGTGATTGTGCTTCATAACAATCTTTTCTGAAATAAATCCACTTTGTAGCTAAGTATTCAAATGAACAAGAAAATAGTGGGTTTGTTCAATGTTTACAAGTAGTCTTTGACTTATTTGTTTGAAAAAGCAAACAAAAATGGTTAATAATCCTTCTTTGTATTTAATATAAAATAGTCATAGATATGATTTCTTTTTAGTAAAAGAAATGTTATTTTAATTCCCTAAAAAGAGGTGATAATGGCTTGTATCTAGTGCACACCTAATAGTGTATACACTAGAAGTTGGTTTATCTTCATGTGTGCATGCATAATTGAAACAGAGGAAAGCCCAGTAGAGTTAACCTTAAAACTTAGCGAAGTGATAAAAAGTATCTCAATACACTGCTGGTGAAATTATCTTTGCAATAGCAGTAAAATGGCAGGATTAATAATCTCTGCTGTGGCATGCTGTAACTGTAGCCAAGCAGACATCTGCAGTGCTCTGTGCTCTTCATGCTAACCATCTGCTTGTGGCTTTGCTTTTACAAGTCTTTCTGCTTAAATATATTGTTCTAAATGGCGGTATTTTCTGTCCCTTTCACTATAGTATTTTTGTATCCTGGTAATTTTTATTTTCTGCATATAATACACACTAATGGATGATGCATAATAATTAACAGCTTAATCCAAAGTTGGTTTAAGATGTTGTCTCTGTTGAAAGCTCAGGGCAGTAAACACAGAGCAGGGTTAGCTCCCTTCCCCCTCCCTCCCAGGGGAGAACAAAAAGGGGAATAAGGGAAAAAAGAAAAATGCCTCACACAAAATTGGAAGCCTATTACAAAGTTAATGAATAATGGGATAAAAACTTTAAAAAGAAATACTAAGGGAAGGATACAGAACTACATGCAAAAGCTGACCCCATATGGCAGTGAATCCCACGGTGTATGTGAAGTCAGGCCCAGCCCTGCTGAGATGCCATCAGAGCTCAGGAAGGAAGAGCCCCCCTGAACTTCCTGTCTCCTTGTTATATAGAGTGTGGTAGGGAAGGGGAAAGAGTAACAGCTGCCCTCTGACTCCTCAGGGTTCTGGGGTTACCACCTGTGTTGTGCCACACACACACCCCCCAGTCTGTTCACCCTTAAACCACCACATTTTACCCCATATTCCATACCATTTCCTGCCACACTCATTCGTCAAGTTGAGAACTGTCTCCATACAACACTCTGTGGAGTCCAGGTTGCAGGTCATCATTCCTCCTGACAGTCTCTCAGGGCAGGACAGTGCAGGTCATGTTCTAGTGGGGGAGGAATCGGGGCAGCTCCTCTCTTGGAAGGAGAGATTGTATAGACTCCAACAGGGTTTCTGCCGATTTGCTGCAGGTTCATCCTGGAGCTCCTGGATGCCACACTGCTATCTAGAAAGGAAACTTTTCACAACTTATCACTAGTACATGGTACTTTATACTGTATACCCCAGAATTAAATTCTCTCAGACAGAATTCAAGTCCTTTGTGGTACACAATTGACTTCGCATCTTCTTGCATTACCCACAAAGTATGTCTAGGGCCTTCAGCAGAAGCAAACCCATGAATGGGTTTGCCCCTTCCTGAAGCAGGAAAGACCCACAGAGTTTTCCCTACCAGCTTCCCCTTACAAATGAGAGGGACTCCATCCCTTTCTACTATATGCAACAGGTCTGACTGGGCAGGACTGGCTTAGCTGACAGATCTTTGGGTGTTAACCAGCCAGGTAGCTTGTGCCAAATACTTGTCCGAATTTTTGAAAGTCCCACCACCTATTACTTTTAGGGTTTTTTAGGGTTTTTAGGGCTTTTTCAGCAAGCCCTTGTAGTGTTCAATTTTCCCAGAGTCTGGTGCATGGTAGGGGATATGATCTATCCACCCAATACCAGCAACTTTGGCCCAGTTGCCTATAAGGCTGTTTCTGAAATGGGTCCCACTGTCTTGTTCTGTCCTTTCTGGGGTACTGCTACAAGATTTGCCTCTCAAGGCCCAGAATTGCACTGCAGGCAGTGGCAGGAGGCACAGGACATGTCTCCAGCCGTCCCCTGCCTGCTTCCACCATTGTCAGTACATAGCACTTACCCTGGTGAGTTTGAGGCAGTGTGGTGTGATCAGTCTGCCTGGTCTCTCCATACTTATATTTCAACCACCCTCCCTCTACCACAAAGGTTTCATCAGTTTGGCTTGCTTTATGGCAGTACATATGTCCCAGTTGTGGATAAATTGTGCAATAGTGCCCATAGCTAAATCCACCCTTGGTCATGAGCCCATCGGTATGTGGCATCTCTTCCTTGGTGACTACAAATGTCATGGGCCCACTGAGCTAGGAACAATTCACCTCGGTGCTCCCAGTCCAAATCTGTTTGGAAGCCTTTAGTTGCCTTGCCTGCCTGGTGGTTGTGCTGGTGTTCTTCAGTGGCCCTGCTTTTAGGTACGTGGGCATCTGTGTGCTGTACATTTACCCTTAGTGTCTCTAGCTAGACAGTGATGTCTTGCCACAGGTCAGCAGCCCAGATAGGTTTCCCTCTGCGCTGCCAGTTGTCCCATTTCCATCCCTTTAGCCACCCCCATAAGGCATTTGCTGCCATCCATGAGTCAGTGTAGAGGTCAAGTACAAGCCATTTCTCCCATTCAGCAATGTCCAGGGCCAGCTGTCCAGCTTTTACCTCTGCAAACTGCCTCAATTCACCTTCTCCTCAGCCTCTTCTGCTAGTCACCGTGTCAGGCTCCAAACAGCAGCTTTCCACCTCTGCTGATTTCCTGCAAGACAGCAAGATCCATCAGTAAAGAGAGCAAATTTCCTCTCATTACCTAAGAATGCATTATATGGTGGGGCTTCCTTGGCACAGGTCACTGTCTCGTCCGGTGGTATTCTGAAGTCTGTACCCTCTGGCCAGTTCATGGTGACTTCCACTATGCCTGGGAGATTGAGGCTCCCTATGCGAGCTTGCTGGCTTATCAGGACAGTTCACTTTAGGTGGCATCAGTGGTGTGGTGTGTAGATGTGACCTTCCCTTTAAGCATCCAGCCCATGACTAGCAGTTGGTGTGCCAGGAGGCGCTATGCCTCTGCACCAGTTACCCTTGAAGCAGCTCAAACTCCTTCACAGGCAGCCACTGTTTCCTTTTCTGTTGGAGTATAATTGGTCTCTGAGCCTTTATATGCCCAACTCCAAAATCCAAGGGAGTGACGAAGGTGCTTTTTGCCAGAGGCTCCAGGTTGGACCATTATCCCTGGCTGCTGTGTAGATCACATTGTTCATCTCTTACCTTGTTCAGAGAGGTCCCAGGGCCATGGCATGGACTATCTCTTGTTTTATTTGTTCAAAGGCCATTTGTTGTTCAGGGCCTCATTTAAAATTATTCTTCCACGTCATCTCATAGAGGGGTCTCACAATCTGTCTATCCAGGAATGTGTGTTCTTCAAAACCCCACCACACCTATAAAGGTCTGTGTCTCTTTCTTAGTAGCGGGTTGCACCATACTTGCTATCTTATTAACCAGATCCATAGGGATATAGGGGTGCCCCTCTTGCCGCTTAATTACCAGGAACTGGATCTCTCTGGAAGGTCCCTTTACCTTGCTTCTCTTATGGCAAAGCCAGCTTTCAATAAAATATCAATTATTCTCTTGCCTCTGTCAAAAACTTCCCCTAGTGTATTACCCCATGCAAACTGTGTTAGCAGTGTCAGTTGTGGCATACCCTTTAGCATATGAACTTTCTCAATGGAGGCTTCTGGCAGGGCAGCTCATTATGATCTGAAGTGGTTTGTCCATCATCATAGGTTCGTTCCTGGACTGCTATCTCTCAGACATTTGATACCCTGTTCCATGGTGTTCCATTTAGTAGAGGTGCCATACCATATCCACTTCAGAAGGAGACTGGGGATTTCTAATAGCTGTAAAAAAAGCAGAGAGGGTGGGTGCTGTCTATTCTCCCTCTGTGTTTATCAATGCCCCATCTCTGGCTAGTGATCCCAATTGCCTGACTTCTTCTCCAGCTCTCCTGTATCATCCTGTGTCCCAGCACCGCAACACCAGGTCATCAGGTGTTCACCATCACCATGGCCACTATCCCTTCTTAAACATTGTAACTCTTTCAGAGGCATGGTGCTAACAATGACTTCAGGATCTGAGTCACTGCTGTCTGCTGGTTTTTGGCTCAGGCCAACTTTGCCCTTGAGCTGAGTTTTTTTTCCCTGTTTCTGTCTCCGAATCGCCCTCTCTTGCCAGTCGGTTTGACTTCTTTAAATGCTTTCTGTGGAGGGTGAGTGGGGCAAGTCGGGCCGTTCTGCCTGGAGCGGTGGTGCTTTTGTGTGCTGCAGGGCTTCCTGCCCGCACAGAGCCAGCGACGGGCTGGTGCAGGGCAGCGGGGGTCTTACGGTGCCAGTGTTCCTGTGCAAAACTAACAATAAACCATGTGAAAAGCAGCACCAAATATGCATTTAAAGAGTAATGCCACATCATGCCAGCCATTCCGGGGACATACCAGCTCTGGGGGACAAGGCTCATCAGAGAAAGGAGCAGAATGATTTCTCATAGTAACAGCTTTCATGAAGTAATACCCCAGGTGCTCAGGCAGAGTCTTAAACCATCTTATCCCCCCATTAATCACTGCCTAGAAGACATGGTAGGCCACCAGTGAAGCCGGGAAGTTAAAAGAGAGGCGCAGAAAAGCATGAGACACCCTCTACCAGAGAAAAGACATTAGGAAAACTTTTTTGTCTTAACTTTGAACTTTCCCAGTGTTCTTCAAACAAAGTATATCTCTGTGCTTGTGCCCTGTGTTGGGTGCCAATTTTCCTGTCTCTGATTAAGGCTCAGGGCAAGCCCACAGGAAACGCAGATCAGGATCAGCCCCCTTCCCGCCCTCCCTCCTAGGGGAGGATAAAAAAGGCGATAAGGAAAAAAAGAAAAATGCCTCACCCAAGTTTGGCAGTTAAGACTACAGCAAATTTAATGAAGAAAATTTAACAAAATTAATGGAGAAAAACTGGAAAAGGCATATTAAGGGAAGAAGGATACAGGACTATATACAAAACCCAGTCTCGGATGGTGATGGATTGCAGCGATTGTGTTGTGACACTACTCATTCTCTTGTCTGCTTCTTGAGTGCTGCTGGCAGCTTTGAGGAGGAATAGTGTGCCCAAGTACAGGGTCTTGAAGGGAGCTTACAGTGATGGTTCTAATTGAAAGGGAATTTATTATACTTCTTAGTAGCTTTGTGCACTGTAGCCATGGATGCACTGCCATGCATTATGGAAGGCTAAAGTCTTTTCCACAGGAAAACCTGCTGCCTTCTTTTTGTCTTATAGCATGTGTTTCAGTGAGTGTATGATAGGAATATTGCCCTGTGCAGTAACAACGCTTCATCTTCTCCATGATATGTTGCTGTATGCAAGTCCTGTGTAAATGTCTGGACAGATGCTGGAGGACAGATCCCAAACCACTGTGAGAAATAAGTATCTGGATAAAGATCCTTGAGTGGATCGCTCTGAGAAATACAAACACTAGGAAATGAACCTGTCAACAGAGCAATAATTAATGCCTTTGTAAAACATGGTTGCATTTCTGGAAGTCAGAAGTGAAATCAAGGGGCAGTAGCTATTTTTCTGCTCTAGATGTTTTTTACTTTTTTTTCAATAATATCACCTGAACCTTTAAAATAAGATATGAAGTTTAAAAACAAATCTAGGGCAGCTGCCTGTATACTGCAGTTTAGTCACTTTGTTTGATCCCTCTATTTTCGTAATCATAGGAAGCCATGAGTTGCTGAAGAAGTGCTGGGGACTGTCAAAGAAACCTGCTGTGTATCCAAACTAAGGATGCTGCTGCTTTCTTTTCTAACTTTCGAGTATGTCTTTTTGACTGCAGCAACTATCTGCTTCTAGAACTTCCTTACAAATTCCTATTTTAGAATAACTACTTTGTGCCCCTGACTCACAGGCAGTTCCCGTCCCCATGATCTGCTGGGAAGTCTGTGGAGCTCCTGTAGGTAGAGCTGTGAATGCTGCTACGGGCTTTTTAAGAGGCATGAAGGGAAATTGGTGCGGAGTTCTGTGCTGGTAGGAAGATAGCATGCCACATATTCTTGTAGTGTACGTACCAGGAGATTTGAGTGTGTATTTGAGTGCCTTTGCAGACGGATTAAGGATCAGCTGTGCACAAATCTTCTCCATGCTGGCATACCATGGGTATCATCAGTGTTCTGTTAGTTTTATGGTGTCTTTGAGGTTGCTGCTACAGAGTAGCACAGCTGAAGTAACCCAGTTCCTGATGGTAAAGAAGGAAGTGTGGAGTGATTTTACTGCAGTATGACTAGAAAGTCATTAGTGAAGAGAATACTAATACTTAATCTCTAGCAGACTGTAGCTTGTTTTTGGCATTTTATGACATGATTATCATGGTTTAGAAAATTACCCAAGAAGCATACTATTATATTGATTGTGTATGTATACTTTAAAAAAAAAAAGTATGCCCTACATCTGTCTGTTGTATATCCATATAAAACATGATATGCATGTTAATAATTGTATCTCTTTCACAGATTACTAAAATAGAAAACATTGGTCATTTGCATGAACTGAGAGTGTTAAACCTTGCCAGAAACCTACTAACCATCGTAGAAAACCTTAATGGACTGGATTCGCTTGCAGAGCTCAACCTTCGTCATAATCAAGTCTCTGTTATAGTAAGGACAAAACTCTTGTCTTTTTCCTCCTGTCTTTTTTTTTTTTTCCCCTTGTTTTTAACAAAATGCATTATTTAACTTATTTAAAGCATTTCAGATTTGTGAAATCTTGCGTGTTTTCCCATATTGTGTTGCTTGTGTTGTTCTGCTGCAATACTTAACTTTTACAACATACAGGTGAAACAAACAGCAGCTTATTTTTGGTGTTATTTCATTTAAAAGTGATCACTTGTAATGATTCAAATCTTGATAGCTCCTGATGGTTCTCCAGGGGGTGGAGAGTGGGAAGGGGCAGATTCTGAAGAACTTTTGTGGTTCCAACATAAACTTGTCTGGAAGAAAAGTATCTAAATTTTGTTTCCTAGAAACAAACCCTCTCTTAGTTTCTATAGCTCAGTTAAGCACTCACACCATCTTAAATTTAATTTCCTTATGAATATTTCTTGGGCAAATGCAGAGAAAATAGGTTTTGATCTTAACAGCAAAATTTCCCAACTGAAGCTTTAACCTAGCGTTGTAAGTCTTTATGTTGTAAAAAATAAAGCTTTCACTTTGTGATTTACAAGTTGTAGTTCAGGTATAGCAAGTAGATTATTTGAACAAGTGCTTTTTAAAATAACTCTATCATTATGAATCAAGCTTTTTAAACATCATTATTCCTTTCAATGAAAGAATCTGACCTCAATTTAAAAAAAAAATTGCCATCCTAAAATAATTAAATAAAATCAATGTAATTTAAATAACTTTAAGCGCGGTTTTTGTGAACCTTCCTTCTTTTTTTTTCACCCCTCCCCCCACCTGCTGTAAATGTATTATACTTGTGCAGGAAAGATTATATTCTCATTTGTCAAACAAAATGAGGTTCCAAACTGAACTCCATACCCATTGCATTAACCATATTGTATAATTCAAGCTATCCAACTTGATTACAGTTTTTACAGCAATTAAACATTTAATCATCTCTTAACAATCCACTGGCCTTAGATTAGGAATTTTGCTACCATTTTTTGGCTTTGAGTTATTCATTAGAGACTGTAAATCCTTGAATCACAAGTGTTTTTGTAAGAATACTCTGTAGTTTGTCCAAAACTGTAGGATTTAAAACAGCAGTCCTGAGGCTTGGTTTATAGCAAAATTGTTTCTTACAGGATCCACTCTTAGGAAGATGAACTGTATTTTTGTTTTAAAGATGGACCTGCTTGATTGCTTTGAGGTATTAAAAACTTAGAATTGTGGGTCTTGTCATATGCAACTTGATTTTAGATTTGAAGTAGCACTGGTCAGCCTGTTCACCATGTTTTCACAAAGAACTCCTCCCCTATATGCCTACTGCCTTATATTACTTTGTATCCAAACTGAGGTATCTGGAGGTTTGTGGGTTTTTTTGCTTGCTTGGTTGTTTTTTTTAATCCTATTGAAGGTATTTGCTGTCATGCTTGTGAGACTTGCAACATATTTTACGGGACAGCAACATATCATTGCTGCTTAGGAATTACCGTGCACCACCCTGTGATGCCTGTCTTCATGTGTATATCCATCTGCATCACCCCTTTAAGCGTCGACACTAAGTAGCCTTAGGGACAGAGGGGATGTCCAGATGCAATTGTGTTGTAAACTCCTTCTTTACATGGTCTGATCTCTGAGGATTCAGAACAGTTCTGAACCAGGAGTTTTGCTACCACAAGCCTGAGCTAGTAAGCCCTGCTTATATACTGTGCTTCAATAACAACTACATGATTTGCGTAGAGCTGCCTTGTGTTCTCCTGTTTGGGTAGAATTAGCTATTTCTGGAATGTTATGTAGATGTGTCACAAATCAGATGGAGAAGGGGCCTGTAAATGTGATTTTTGTGGCTAAAATCAAGGTAGTGAGCCCTGTGACACTTCCCCATGATGTAACAGGCTTGTGTCCACTGGTTGCAAGTTGTATTATGCTTCTTAGTAGAATAAGGAGATGCAGATTTATAACTGAGGAGTTGGGTGTATAGTCTGAATATATATATCACTGTAGACTTTGCTGTCTGGCCATTATGGATTTGTATTTCATAAATGAAGTTTGATCTTACTTGATATGTTTCATCTTAGTAAGATTTGACCTATTTTCTACGTAGAGGTCTTCTGCAAAAGTCTTTAGTAGCATGCATTAAATTCACAATCATTGCAGAAACTCATTCCTCCTTATAAATTTTTGCTGTAAAGGTGACAGTCCTTCAGTTCATTCTCTGGCAGAAGAGTCCCCGCTTTTTGGTAATGCTAATTGCACTGCTGTATGGTACTTCAAAAACCTTATTTCAGTGTGGTCACAAAATAAACTTTACAGTGTGCTTATCCTGCAGCTTAAATGCTGAGACAGCACCTTGGCTAATTTCCCAAAAGCCTGTTCAGAAACCAGCAGCAGCCTTATCCTCTCTTCTTTAACATCATTTGCTTTGCAAGTGATGCAGCTTGTTCTGCAGAGTGGATATCTGCACTGAAACACTCCCTTGCAGTCTGCACTAGGGAGAAATGGAGCTGCACGTTCAACAGAAGTCAATGTTGCAGCAAGGGTACAGCGTATAGAAATGAAAGTGTTTCTTCAGGAAAGTAGAGAGGTTCTAAAGCTACTTTCAGCTACTGAATTTATGCCTTTATCTTTCCTTCTAGAAAGATGTGGATACTTTGCCCCGTCTCCAACGTCTCTTCCTCAGCTACAACAATATATCTAGGTAAGGGAAATAACAGTTTCTTCCTATCAGTAAATTGAAGTATCCTACTGGAGCTCTATGTCATTAAAATTTAAATTCAAACACTGTGAATGCAGATACTTTTTTTTTTTTTTTCCTTAACATATCAGATACACAATGGCTTGATTATTCTGTTTTTTACTTTAAAAATAAAAATTCTTGAAACCCTTTGCATTTAAATGTAGTTGCACTATGAATATGCTACTAATAAACTTATATTTTTAATTTTAAAGTTATCACACTGTTTATAATGATGACCAAAATGAAAAATAATTTTCTAAATGTTGTTTTACTGTTGATAGCTGTTAAAACAACATTTCACAAGGTGCATACTATATTTAACATCACTGCATTTATGGAGTTGCACAAACTGCTGAGTCAGGTTCTGCTTACGATGCTTAGATTATTTCATGCTTGTATTTTACTTGCCCATATATTAATAGGCTGAAAGGTGTATTCATGGTTATTTCTCTTTCAAACCAGATGGCAAAAGCAGAATAGCTTGACTTTCAAAGCAGGGCTGCTATAGTTTTAAGTAACTAAATGCATTTTGTTATGAACATGTAGAAATGTTTGTCTTATATGCTTTTTCATATTCATGCAATTTTTGAGTATACAGTATTTACAGTAGTGCTAATTTTTTAAAAAGTGCCTCCATTATCTTCAATTTGGTATGTCCCTTTTGTTTTTTTTAAATACCTTAATCACCACCATCCTTCTTTGATTAGAATAAAATAATCCAACATGGGATAGGGAAAAGATGCTTCATGTTCTAATTTCTGGAAACACTGTGCTGTTCTTGTGGTATCTAATTTCTCTGTACAATGTTATGCTTAGTATGAGCTTTTATTGTAATAGCTACTCAAACATTTTAATTTGACCTGCATTATGTTTTTTGCAGACAGCTCCAACCTGCTTGTCTGTGTTCCTCGGGTTCTTAAAGTCCCAGTGCAGTAGATCTCCTTAAATACTCAGGGGTATTAAGCATTTAAAAATCAGAAATGAAGTGCAGGAATCTTTAATATGCCCTTCCCTTAATTAATCTGCTGGAGAGGGGCTTTGTGTTTTGCCTCTGCTGAATATTTTCCAGAAATGAAACCTTTCTCATTTCTGTTTCTCTAAAAAATGTCTTAGCTTGGCAAGAACAGTGAGGGGACTGCAGTAGCTGGCTCCCTTGCTGACAGGGAGCATCACTGCAGTCAGTGAATTTCTCTCTTTTCATATACTTGATATCTTTTTGTGTAGCTTTCTGACTCCTTTCTCTCCTTGCTTTCTGCAAATTCATATTATCTATACAGGGAGGAAAAGTGTTTCAGTTTTTCTGTGAGGTTTTAGAAGTAGATTTCTCAAACTATGTAATCAGTAGCTTGCTTCTTGGTACTTTATCATCATTGTTGTCATTTATTCATTGAGACTTCGGTGGAACTATTGATAGATCCCGTCTTAGTTTTCATGTAAGCTAGAAATGCTTACTTAGAACCATGCAAATGTCTAATTTAGTTCTATTTTGTAGTTGGAATAGGTATAAAGTCTTAATGTCAAATGAAAGACATTGTTCTAAAAATTTTATATATATATAGCTGGGTAGGTAGATGGATGAACCAATTTAACTCTTTGTTTACCAGGCATAATTTTAAAACAAACAAAAAAAATTCTTTTGATGACCCCATTTAACTTGAGTTTTTGGAAAAATAATCTTATATAGCAGTTTTGAAGGTTAAAAAAAGCCTATTCATCCTGTTTTGGAGTTCTGTAGTAAAGATGTCTTCTAACAAGAAAATGATTAAATAGAAGAGTATACTCTTGACCATCTGTGTTCTGATGGCTTGATACTGTTTAGTCTGAATGAAGAAGTTATATGCAATCATAATATTTAGTGAATTGCTGTGCTACATCTGAACATTCCTGCAACTCTTTTAAATATTTTTTTGTGGTTTTGAGTCACTTCCCTGGGTTTACTGTGTGCCATATGGTAATTTTTAGAATTATTATTCCCTGAAACAGCTGTGTCTATACAACTGACTTTTCTTTTAGACAATCAAATCCATACACAGTTATTCTGATTAATTTTTCCATAGGTGCACAGAGAAAACCTGCAAACTGAAACAAACAACAAAGTACATTGCCAAAAACTGGATTCTTTTTGTTACAGCTTCATTAAAATATTTCATTAGGGATTATTGAAAAATAAAAAGGGGCATTTCTGAGGCAGTGTTCCCATGGAAAGCTTTGCTGCTTCTCATTCTTGTATGTCAGCAAAAATCCTTGAGTCTTAAATTGATACATACTGACATATATGAATTAATATTTTGGTAAAAGATTTGGGGATGCTTTTTAAAAAATTGTCACTATTGAAGGCATGAGGCTCTTTCATGGGTTTAATCACAGGTGTTCTTTTCCCTCCTACTTCAGAGAAGGCCTCAAAATGCTGCTTCTCTGCAGAGCTTTTAGTAAAAAAAGATGTATTGGCAAGATAATATACACTAAAATCGAATGCTGTAGAAATTGATGCTGATGAAACAACAGAATTCCTGTTTCTCGCTTCAGCACCCTAAAATTTAACAGTTTCAAACTGAAGGCATTCAGACCTGATGGCTGAAGGTAATATATAC
Organism: Megaceryle maxima; assembly: GCA_024605025.1. NCBI lineage: Eukaryota > Metazoa > Chordata > Aves > Coraciiformes > Cerylidae > Megaceryle > Megaceryle maxima. Next base: position 46,610 of record JANHGN010012830.1, on the reverse strand, counting down.
TCCTAGAACAAGTTTAAAAAAAAAAAAAGGAGGTGGATGGGGGAGCGTTGGGAATCCCATTTTGAACTTGTCATGTGATACTGGGTGGAGATTATTGAAACTTTTCTTCAGGAAAGATATGCCATGGAGGTTCAGAATGAGGGTTATTGCTCATATTTCAGAATATAAAACTAGGAAAGACCATTTTTTAATCTTGAAAACAAAATAAATATTTTCACTGTTACACTGCTGTCCAGGTCAGTGCTATGTTGGCTTTTTCATTTAGCAAAGCATGTTGTCTAGCCATATGGAAACAGTTGGATACGAGCTGAAAGGACATGTAGTTGTCTTTCTTTATTTGGTTGCTGAATTGGAAACCTGAGAGAAGGAATGTTCTTAGCCTAAGAAAAACAAGTATCTTTTTTTTTCTTAGCAGAATGAAAATATTTATAAATACCTTGTTAAATAATTGAACAAAAGCAGTATAAGGTGAATGAAAGTTTGACTGTGGGAACATCTGTTTTCATCAGTAGCTTAGTGGTTAGAAACCTTTGAAAAAAACCCAAGTTTTTTTCTTTGACTGAATGTTTTTTGAACATACAGTTCCCTCTTGGGTGTTCTATCAGACTTAGAGAGTATGTTGCCTTCCTTTTCCAGAGCTTTTCCTCTTTATGGAACATGCTTTTAAAAAGTCAGTGATGCAAATGTATAGAAAAGCAAGAACTTTCTTCCTAAGCAAGTAGGCCGTAACAGAGGATAAGTAGGGCAAGTGTTCCTGGGTCCTCTTCTTCCCTATTAAATGTGACTGCCTGTCACTGGTGGAGGTTGAGTTTACACCACTCCAGAATACTCTGCTGTTGAGTCATTGCCATGTATTCATACGAGGAAGGAGAAGTGCGTTTGCATCCCTTCTGGCAGAGGGGAGAGCTGGATGCAGGATTCTGAGCATGTACAGAACATGTAAAACTGATCCAGTCTAAATAGATTTCCAAAAAACCAGTTTTTAATAATTTAGCCCAAATTCACAGCTTGTTTCTGTGTTGCTGAAGCTACCATTTTATCAAAGAAATTCATGTAGGAAGAAAGACAGGGAAGGACAGGTGGTTGCCATAGTTTGGTGAGACTCTTGCAGGAGAAGGTCTTATGGAAAGAGAAATAGAGATTACACTTGAGAAGATTGTCTGAGGCAGTCTGAAACAGCATCATCCACAGCTGCTTTGTATTTCATGAGCAGGTTAAAGACTCCTTTGTGGTGAACAGAGGCTAGGGAGAGCATTGAGCCGTGGCCTCTGATTCCTGCAGGGTGGTCACCGCTTGGCTCTGTCACAGCAGTCTGCGTGCTGGGAAGCAGACAGAAGCTTGGTTATAAAGTATGCAGTCTGGTTGGTAAGTGTATTATATTAAAGCTTTGCTTGGCTTAGCTTTGGGATGCCAGTGTGACAAGTACAGTATATTAAGTTTTTGACACTGCATTTGTAAAGCTTTATTTTTCATATGTGTATACAAAGATATGGAAAACATAGCTATTTTACATTACTGGTTTGCTCTAAAATTGAGCTGCTAATAGGCAGCTAAAAGCAGGGCAAAGTGAACACATCTGGTTTAGCTCCACAATGAGTGTTCTGGTATGCTGAAGCACTGAGAATTTCAAAGCACAGCAGTATGTATAAGGTCTTGAGAACACTAGCAAACTTTCAACTTTTCTGTCATTTCCTGAAGAGATTGGTTTTATTAAAAAAAAAAATAAAAATCTGTAAATCATATGTAATGGCAGAAGTACTGTTTGGTTAAACATTTAGTGGGAAGTGCTTGGAGTAAATATATTTAATGCTTTTAATAAACATGTTAACTAATTTTGAAGACCGTAAGACTTTCGTATTTGTCAGGGAAAATCTCTTCTAGCCCAACAGAAATTCAGGTATCCTTTCTTCTTCTGACATGTTTGAGTTTGCTTTACTAACTTCTGTCTCACTTGGGAAGATTAACTTTTATCGGGAAGATTACTTTTTATCTTTGGGACATATGGAGTATATATTTTAAGTAATATGTCAGCCTGATCTTCCAAAAATGTCGTTATACGAGCTGCTTTATGGAAAGGAAACTGGATCACAAAAAGAAGCAGAAAATGATAATCAAACTTGTCATCTTAACCACTTGTGCAAAATGTCCAGTTCCTCAGATACACCAAGCACCTTCACATAGTTCATTTTCCATCAGTTCTTGTGTTGTTTTAATACCTTAATATACTATGTTGGTATCTAGGACTTTCTTCTGCTGGTCGAGCCTGATTGATATTTGATGATACTATTTTTATGTTTTATCTGTTTTGGTTTTTTTTGTTGTTGTTGTTGTTGCTGTTACAGAAATTGTTTTATCTAAACCCTAGAATCTTTCAGGGATATTTGATTTTAAAATCTGGCATTCTGGTAGATCTGAAGCCCTGTGCAGCTGAATGTTAGTCCTCAGCAGGTTGCTCAAAGCTTTTTTGAAAGTTGAGTGATCCCAATGATAAAGGCTGTTGCCAGTTTATTCAGTGACAGTCTTTAAAATTAATATCTATACTGCATACAATTTCTGATCCCTAAGTTCAGGGCATACTTGGAAGGACACCAAACCTTAGGTATTAGTGGAGGAGGACTTTTTCTGCCACCAAGAGTGAGAAGAACTATAATTAGCTGATGTGATCAGTAAGATTGTCAGAATATTTTTTAAAATGACAATAATTCAAAAATTTTCCACTTCAGAAGTGGTCGCTTATTTCAGAATGTCTTTAAGTGTTTGTTTATATAGTAAAATGGTTTTATATATCTATGCAAACATCATTGATTCTTTTGTAATTTTCAGATTTTTTAACTTCATTTCAAAAGTACCAAATCGAATTGTCTCATGCTTTCCATTCAAATTTACTTAACTCCATAACATAGACTTGACTTTTGAAAAAGTGCAAAGTGCCTAAGGATGGGTGCACAGTTGTACCTTTAGACACTGTAATCAATTTCTCAGAAGGCATTGGAGGATCATATTTACTTCTATAATTGTTCAGATTTTTCTGAAATTGAGTTAAATAGTTCTCCATTGTTTAAAAATACTATTTATCTGAGTCAGCTGCTTTCTTTTCACAATCCATCTTCAATGAAAGGAGCATGATGCAGGCTGTACGTCCCTAAATATGTTTTACACAGTCCAGTTACTTTTGTTAGGAAACCAAATTAGATGTTGTCTAAAAAGATGAATTTTTAGTGTTTCTAGACCAAATTCGGAACAATAGACAGATCTGGTTTGAATATAATATGATGCTTTTGTAATTGCTTTTATTCCAATATTGAATGATGTTGCAGACACCCAGGATCATTCTGTGGGTCATAATGTGGTTGCCTTTTTTCTTGTGTTTTCCATGGTTTTCATGCTGGCTTTGATGGCAAGTATACCTTGTATTATTTTTTGGAATTTGAGTTGTATCCTATTTGAGGTGGTTTTTAGGTGAAACTATGCTTCCATAGTTAACAAATTCTCCTTATTCTGTATCTCTTTTTACCTGTATGTGAAGAAATGAAGCTTAGCAGCAGCAGTTGATAATTTAAAATACTTAAAATTTGATTTATCACAGACAAAATTGATGGGTGTTTTTTTCAGTACAGGTAAATATTAATGTTCTATCTTTAAGAAATAAAAACTTTCATTTCAAAATTATTCCTGCTCTATGACATTAAAACTTTAAACTTTTTTGGTTGCAGTTTTGAGGATATTCTGTGCCTTGCTGATTCCTCATCTTTGTCAGATATCACCCTTGATGGCAATCCAATAGCTCAGGAGACATGGTACAAACACACTGTTCTCCATCATATGATGCAGCTCCGACAGCTAGATATGAAGAGAATCACAGTAAGAAATTTCTGTTTTCATCAAACTTACTAGGTCCTTAAATTCAGAAGTAAAATGTAGGGGTTTCTCTGTGTGTATGTATGTTAAAAATAGCACCATTTTTTTTCTTAATTTAGCATGCAATTGAGTGGTGTATAGACATCACAATATTTAAAACTTTAACCTTTTTCCTTTTATTCGGTGTCATGTAAGGGTGTGCTTTTTACTTCATTTTAGCATGTTTATTTTTAAAAGCTTAAACTCTTCATTAGTAAATACCGTGTGATCATTGCCATGTGACATGAGGGAATGTCAGTGCTTTTGGTTACAACTATCTCAACAGGGTATTTACTGGTTTGCTGTATAGCTGAAAAGGAACAGTGTATTTCTTCCAAAGGAATAGTCTGTTTACCCTAAAATGGGTGGTGTTGATATCTTTCTTCATTTAAAAATCTTGTTTCCTTAGGGAAGGAGACTAAAGATACAAACCTGGTGATCATGCTGTTTCTGTGTGCCTGTCTGTATTTCTCCCATTGTTACCTAAGCTACTCTCCCCTTTCATTTCTGTTCCTGCCACTCAAGTTCAAGTAATACTGGTAAGGAGGAGAGGGCTTGTGGACAACTAAGTCTCCTACAGACTTCTTGAAAATACACTGTAAAGTAGAGGATAAAGGGCGATCACTGGGGGCATTACCATTAGGTCAACTACTTTACCTCCTAAATAGCCATGCTATTCTTCTGTGTCTAGTCAAGTGTTGTGTAATCACGACCTTTTTATAAGAGAAATGCATCCAACAGCGAGACAACAAATATACATCACAAGCAACAGTTTTGCAGTATTATCTCTTTTGACCTTGTGCTGATACATACACCTTGTTTTAAATGCTCACTTGCTTTGTGCAAAAGCTGTACTGCATTATGTCATCTCTTGTCTTAGAGATCTCTTCTCTTGTCCTGTAGCCAGTCCACCATGAGTATAAAATAGAGCTAATTACAATGTAAAATACTAAAGATTAATTTAAAAATAAAGCGCATTGGGATATGCGAGTTTTACTCCCAGCATCAAAAATGCTAAATCCTTGTTTATTCACAAGTATTCTATGGGTTGGTTTCTTTTTATTTGGTAAATTTATACTGACTTAATTTAATATTTCCTAATGGCTGTGCTTTAAAAACTCTGGTTTTCTTAGTATTATTTCAGAAACTTGAGTCCCATAAAGATGATGTCTCTCCCCCTCCCCCTGCCACTTCTCGAGAGGATACAGGTCCTACTACAACTCTTTGATGGGAAAAACTGTAGGAAGAGCTCAAACTCCTTTTTAGACTCTATGGGATCTGTATGGAGAAAAAGCTATTAGAAATGCACAGCAATGGGAAAAACTTAATCTGGGTTCGCACCTTGTTAAACGTCAGAGAATCAACCACAAGACAAAAAACTGTAGAAAACCAGGCTTCACCAGTTGTGCTGCTCATAAATCTACTTGTAAAAAGAATGTGGTTTATGTTCTTTTTATTTGTCTTTTGGTTTTTGAGCCTTGAGAACTTCTTTTAACATTTTCTCTATGTAGAGAATGCTGTCTGGTTTCTCCGATAAAAACCATGTTACCCAGATAATCATATGACTGAAGAAACTGTGATTTTAAGAGGAATAATAGGTATCATGAGTTTTGTGATAAAATTAGAGTTGGCAGTGCAAAATTCAGCTATTTTGCCTAGTAATGCAGCATACTGTTGCCATTGGCTGTAAGTGTAAATCTAACTTAGTGGGGAATGGAAGTACAATATTGGGTATGTACTTCTTCTCACTCTATTAGTCTATCTAAACTAATTACATTTATAGGATCTTTTCTGTGTAAGTCTGAAGAGCATCCAGACCTAACTTTCAAACTTAATCATTGCTTTGTCTTGTACAGAACTGAGAGGTGGACCAGGATGTTGGTTCTTTCTGACTAGGAGTTCTTCACTAACTTGTTCAGAAGCACTTCTGCTTGAGAACTGATTTTTACACAGTTGTTACTTCTGCTTTTAACTGTCCTTTTACTTGCTGGTTTCACTGGGACAAGAAAACTATTTGAAGAAAGAATAAAATTTGAAGGATAATTTCAAAAGTTTGTAAGAAAGTTTGAAGATTTATTCATACTGGCTTTCAAGAAGGTCTTTTTATAGGATTCTCTGAAGAAAGCAAATCTCAGAGCAAAAGTCTGGTTGTAGCTGCCTCTACCTTAGGGAACTATTTGGAAGCATACAGCTGCCACGAAAATCAAATACTCTTCACTTGGAATAACATGTTTTTGTGTTTTAATTGTTTTAATATTTCTGAAGTTGGGGCAGATTTGCCTTTACTCAAGGGGTTGCATCTTATGACAGCTTCTAAACCCTGACTTGTGAGGAGATTGGTGTTTTCTTAGTCCATCTCATTTCTAAACCATTTTTGAAGGTAAGATTAAGCTCTTAAACCACTGAGGCATGGACCCAGTGGTGGTGAATCAGTGGAGGTTAGTCGCCTGTAAAATGTTTCACTGGAAGACTGTAAACACTTACTGTCCACACAAGAAAATTCTTTTCAGCTGAAACCCCATCTGCTTTGTATTGTGTATCTAAACCACCATCTCAGTGGAAGTCTTTTGCTTTCATGAACTTCGGTAGATCAATCTAGATGTTTAAAGAGTGAGGAGGAGGCTGAATTACAGTGGCTGGACAGATTACTGTGTGTGACCTGTCTTAACCATCAGTAACTGTTAACACCTTTACCTTGCAACTAAGATGGACTGATGTGGCTTATTTGTAACTCGATGAAATTGGTTTATGTGAAATTGAAATCTCTTACAGTCACAGCAGGCTCAGGTTGCATATGTAGTCACTTTCATTGTTTGGTTAACACACTATAAGGGTTGTTTTTCTGGGCATTGAAACTTTAGGAATGAGTGTTGTAGTTTGAACTTTTTCAAAAGTGGATCTATCCAGTGGCACTTGCAGCTTAGCTGTGACTGATCTTTTTTTCCTCCAGTCTTTCATAACAGTAAGCAGATGCTGTCTGCAGACACATAATAGAACATGAAAATATGAATGAAATATGTACATACTTGTGACTGAGAAATTATTTAACCAGGAACACTCACCATCCATCACTTTAAATACATTCTGTCAACAGAATTTGCTAAGTATATGTATTTTATATATATATATGTTTATATATAATATATAGTTTATATATACATTATTTTTTAAAATGGCTTTCAATTTGGGAACCACTGCACAAGTTGCATACTTTTAACAGTAAAACATTGCTGCTATTTGTTGAGGTTTTATAGGGTTTGGGTACTTAGAGAGCTGGGTTTGGTTTTGATTATTTACTTAGACATTTCTCTGCTGATGAGGAAGTAGGTTCTACTGCTTTATCCAGAATAGAATTCATTATTGATTCCATCACCACTGTGAAGTGTTCTGGGTTTTTAGGGATGGATCTTTTTTTTTTTTTCCTTTTTCCTTTTTCCTTTTTCCTTTTTCCTTTTTCCTTTTTCCTTTTTCCTTT
>JANHGN010012830.1:0-31416 GCA_024605025.1 Megaceryle maxima | reverse complement strand
AAACAGGAAAAAAATTCTATGTATAGGGCCTAAGAATATATTTTGATTTTCTGTATGATTGTATCCATGAATAGTTTGATTTTTCTGTTAAAAAAACCTCAACAAAACAAGAAACCCCAATATAACAAAAGTTTTAGATACCAGTGTATTTTAAGTCTTCTCAAGTTTGAAGCTTTGTTACTAGTACTTAGTAACGTAAAGAAATGGAAAAATAGTAAATAATAATCATACTCACTGTTATTTTATGCCATTGAATAGCTAACTGTCTCTGGACTGAAAAAAAAAAAAAAAAGTAGGTGTTTATTGAGAATGTTTATTTGTAGTTCATGTTCTTAACTACTGATGTAATATTTCCTTGTGGCAGAGGGATTGTTTGTCTTGATGGCCTAGATTTCAGTGCCTTTTGCTAGCATAAACCTCCTGTAGAAGGAAAAAAAAAAGTATAATGCCATTGTTACTTAAATTTCAACATGAAATTGTATATTTTGTAGCTTGAGGTATCTGTTATCTTTGAATAGTTAGGTGTCGTAAGAGCCAAATGCCAATATCTTTTTCATAATTCAGTGATTTTGTATATCTTCCCTTTGTTGATATCTTCTTGTGTATTACAATTTTGGTGTCTTATTTCCTGTTCAACAAGTTTGAATTGAAAGGACCAAATTTACTCATAGATAAAATGTCCTGTGACGAAACTACAGTATTTTCTTCATAGTTAAATCTGAAGAAAATATTTAGTGAATCACATTCTGCAAGTTTTGTTGACACTTTTCTCCAAACTTTCTTACAGTTTCATTAAGTAGCAAATTCTGTAGCAAACGATAGGTGTTTTCCTGGATTCCTGCATTTCAGCAGTTATATCTCCCCCCCCCTTGCTAATACTTGTCTACCCTAACAGCAGAGTTTCTTTATCTCTCTTTTTTCAGACTTTTTTTGTTATTGCTTAAAAGTCACTTTTCTGGGAAAGTTTGAGGTGTACTTCATCATGTACAGAAAATGCAATTCCTTTGCAGCAGAGGCTGAACTTAATAGTTTCTGAACTAGCAGAATCTTTACACTTTTAAAATTTTAATTTTGTAAAATGAATTTTTGGAAGCTTTCAAAGCTCTGTAGGAATTCAGCAGCTGGCAGCTGACTGCTAACAAAGCAGTAAAGCTGTGCAGTAGTTCAGGTTACAAGGAGACCCTCACCCTCTGGAACAAACGAAATTTTTAAAATGTGATTGGAAGAAAATGCTGACTATTTCAGCTTCCTCTACCTTCGGTGACATGGAGCCCAGTCATTGCTGAAGTCAGTAAATGTTGGGTATTAAGTGTTCTCTAACCAGGTAACATCATAACTCTTTGGGCAAATTGAATGTGAATGAGAGTTTTGAGCTGTTTAAAATGGAAAAACTTTCAGAAGAAGAAAATTATTAAAGTAGTTTCCAGGTACTTTCAGTATTAGTTGTAGAGAATTGTGGACATAATTTGTATTAATAGTTAAAGTGTAGCAGATCTATCTCTGTATTACCAGCCATTGAAACATCATGGTGTTTATTGTAACAGCTGCAGCATGAGGGATTTGCATGCAGGTGTTAAATGGTTTACTGTGAAAATATGTATATTGTTCTTTATTTGAAAGGAAATACCAAGGCTTCAGAAATTAGCAGTCACAGATAATGAAATGCTTACTTTTCTTGTTGATTGACTGTGTTCTGTTTTTCAAAGAAATACTCATTTGTACTGCTTTACACTTCACATGTCCACCACTGCACTGGCTACTGTGAGGAACGTTGTGGTTGTGGTGATGTCCTGTGAAAGGAATTATGTGAAAACATGATGCTAATATTCACATGTTACTTTTATAGAATAAATCTGTGGTCATAGTGAGTATAGGTCAAATTTAATGTATTGAAAGTGTTAATTCCAAATGACACAGTTAAGTTTATCCTGGTCCCTTGTCTTTTTCCTTAGGCATATCACATAAATTCCCTCTCTTTTTTTTTTTTTTTTTTTTTTTAACTGTTTGAGAAAAGTGGTTATAATAAAACTTAGTGTGTTGTGTTGGATTTTTTTTTCCAGTCATAGGGTTTGTCTTAAAACAGAAATGTAAATGTTTATTTTTAAAATAAATGGATCCTTCCTAGCTTTTGGGATTTGGGGTACAGCCTTCTTAATCCTAATTAATATTGTGTTGTTTTCTTGTATCTTAGTCAGCCTAACAAGATAATCTAAAAGAAACAGGAACTAATGTAATGTTATTTAAAATTATTATATTAGGCTTTTAACACTGGTCATCAATTGTTAAGGGTGGTTAGCTTATGTTCTGATTGCAGAGTATGTTGCAATCACTGCTAAGACAGCAGTTGTGTAACTGTCTTAGCTTAAGTGCTAGAGGCACTCTAATAGAGTGGAGGAAAGTAGTCTGCCCTGTTTTGTGGGAAGAGTATTACAAGCAGCTCCAGACTGTTAAAATAAGATTTCTGTGGTTATCCAAACTAAATAGTTTAACTTCATTCTTCCATAAGGTTTGGACTTATTTTGATACTTTTCTTGTTTCTATTATTACAAATCTTGTGAAATGATTGTTTGCTGGCAGTTATGCAAAATAGCCCTAGAACAATATGTTGATTTTAATGCATAATCACTAACCAGTACTATGGATTCTTCAATTGAAAGTATTTAAAATGTTTTGATAAAGCAGTGTATTTCTATCAGAACAAATAAGTGCATTTGATACTGCACATCATAACTTCATATAACTTTTATATATTGTTTCAGGAAAAGAAACGGTTAACGATTTGTCATATTGCTCATCAGTGGGAGATACAGCAGAATCGAATAGCTCTTGAGGCATCTTTAGACCAAGATAAAGATAATGAGCCCTGTCAGATCAATGGCAGTGCTGCATATGTGTTTCCTGAAGAAAGCAGGTATTAAAGTGGGAAATACTACTTCTTGTTCATGTCTTATATTCTAGGTTGCTTCTCACCTCTGAGATCTCATGGTATTTCAATTCCAAAAGTAATATATCCAAATCAATCCTGAAAAGATGTTTTACTTTATGATTAAACATGTTGGACATTAGTAATAAGTAATATATATTAAGAAAATAATACAGCAAATAATACAATAGCAACTCATTGGCTAAAGAAGCATAAACTAAATTATTATGTGGTTTTGGTAAATAAAGGAGGACTTCATGTTTGCAAGGTGACTCTGCTTGAATAAATACACTGAAGTTGGTTTTAGATATCTAAAGCAACACAAAACTATGTTAAGATAGCATTCCAAGTTAAAACTTTAAAGCAGATTATTAAATGTGATTTCCTAATTTATTTCAAAAAATAAATCCCCCCCCCCATCCAACTCAAATACACCCAGAGCCTTTCCAACAAAGAACTAGAATATTTGCAATGTTATTTGATGGAAAGAGGATTTTCCAGCCCTTAATATTTCAAATTAATAAATGCTGAGAAAGGCAGTCATTTTTGACAGTTGGGTTTTGGTAAATGAAAGGACTGTCATTCAATAGAATGATGTTACTACCTCAGAATAATCTCATTTCTATCACTGCATTTTTATTTCCTCCACAGGTCTCTTGATACAATATTGAGCAGCGCAGTACAAGGCTTGTCTGTTCTGGAGTCTCATTTAGTGGAAGTAGAAGGAGACACTCTTTGCTTGTATGGTGCTGGAGCACTGGAGTGCCTGGATCGAAACTGGAGTGTTCAAACAGCTGGGCTTATTGTCACAGTCTCCTTTATGTTCATAGAATTTGATGAAATTGTTCAAGTGTTAACAAAACTGAAGACAAAATTTCCTAATTCTGTGGTAAGAATGCCTCAGATTTCAGCTGTGGGATATGTGTTCTCTAACAGAACCTAAATTTGGCATCGTCACTATTGAGTGCTTTCATATAAATAGATATGTTTATGAATTAGATATTTGCTTGGTTTTATCCTGTAACATGAACTTTAATTTGATACTTCTTAAAAATCAAGACTTTAATTTGAATTAGATTCTCACACAGAATGGTGTTTTCTTCTCAGAGACTCATTATTTCTCTTAATTTCTTTGACTCAGCTGCTTATTTTTCAGTTGCAAAACTGATGTGTAAATACAGTATTGGTATTCTATAATATTATGGATCCACGGCATCAGGAGTCCTTCCTTTGCAAGTTCAAAGGTCCAATAACTGTTATGATAAAAAAGGAAAGGTAAAATTCAAAGGGATGGCTGGCTAAATCAGTACAGCTCTTGAAATTCCACAGTTCTTGATGAAGTGAAACATCAGAAATTAGATGTCCCTTTAGTACTTTTTCCTGGACAATTGAATCACTCATTTTGCAGCAAATAAGAAAATAGCCATAATATACATAAAACAACTTGTTAATTAGATTATATGCCTCTTGAGCTCCCTGCTTCTTTTCAAGGTTTTGAGTATGAGAGAACTTAATGGTTTATAGAGATAGAGAAATGTGTCTTAAGTTCCCCTCAAAATTACCTATCGCAATTAAACAGTTGCTTTATTGTGAGTGTGGAAATTTGTGGGGGATAGCAGAGTCTCAACTAAATTTTTATCTTCACCATCAATTTTTCCTTCTTCCCCTTACCTCAGCAATGCTACTGTGTAGCCAAATAAACCATGCGCATAGGAGCATTAGAGTAGGGTATGGTTCAAAGAAACTTCAGGGTATGCAGGTACATACAACAGCATGCCAGCCTGCTATGGCCAAAACATCAGAATATTTAAAAGCATATATTGTATTTATTTTGTGTGGATGTTGCCATTGCTTTACTTGCAGAATTAAACTAAACATTGCTCAAGTACTATCGCTGCTTTTTGTAACATTGAAAATATTAGTACTGTTACTAAAGGGTTTATAAATTGCTTAGAGGCTTGTAATGTTGACATTTCTAAATAAATGTAATACAAGTGGTTGATACATTGATTTGTTTTGCCACAAAGACCTCAAATGAAGTGAGCTCTGTTGCTTCATCAGACCTAGAGACTGTTTATTTGAGTTTGAAAATTCTTTGAGTGGCACAGAGTAGGGATCTTTGTGTTCATTCTTTATTGTTTCATTATTTAATTTATTGTGGGTTTACTTTTTTTTTAAGCACCTGAAGTTTAAGGAAACAAATCTTGTGACGCTGCAGCAATTCAATGCATTAGCCCAGATGCATCACATTGAACAGTTGACAGTTGATCCTCAGGGAAATCCAGTTGTCAACTTTACTTTGTGGAAATACTATGTTCTGTTTAGACTGAACCATTTTAGTCTGCAGAAGATAAATGGAGTAAAGGTAGGACAGTGTTGTTTCTTTGTTACTACTGTTCTTACAAGATAAATTAGCATCCTTTTTAAAAAACCAGGTGAAATGCTAATAAAATAAGCAGAACCCTGTCATTGTCCTTTCAATACTAGCTGGGAAAAAAATTAAGTAGACTTCATCATACAGTTTCTTGTGCTGTGCATTTTAAGTCCAACTGCTGTGTTTTACAATTAGCAAAGTTGGCAAGATTTCTTAGTTGCCATTATATTATTGTATTGTCTTAGATGTTTCCAGTTGCAAATCACAGTCCAAATCTATACCTGAGTGGCTGACACTTGCCTGAAGGGAAGACTTTTTATTATTATTACTTCTGCACATGTTTCCGCCTCCCCCCCCAAAAACCAAACCCAAAAAACCAAAACCAAAACCAAAAAAACAAAACAAAACAAACCCAAAAAAACAAAAAAAACCCCAAACAAACCAAAAACAAACAAAAACAAAAAAAAACCCACCAACCACCTGCATGATTTTTCTTGATTTTTAGAAATACTACTTTATTCTGCTGAAAACAATCATTGTGCTGACACTGAATACTTGTGCAAAAATGTGCTTTTTATAGGCTACTTAGTAGTTTACAGTGTATGATTATTTATATTTTCCAATGTTACAAAATATAGCTAAAAAGTATTTTCTTCATTAAGCCTATCACAGGAATATGTCTGTCAAATAGATTTTTTCCTTTTTTTTATTTCCTGCTTGCTATGTACAAGATCATTCATGTGGGGTTTTTTTTGTTGGCAGTGTTTTGTGTTTGAATAAATAGAAAGTTAGGATGCTAATATTGCTATTATTTTTACTTTCTATTCCCTTTTTACCTTTTCTTTTAAAATCACTAATAGAAAATCCTATTTCAATGTAAAGATTACAACCCCCTGAGGTGTGCTGTGACCTTAGATCAGCCCTAAATAATAGTTTCAGGTAAAAGAAAGGGAAATGTGCATATTCTGCTATTTTGATTATCATTTGTGTGCAATGTTTGTGAAGATTATTGTGTTGCCAGCATTGAGGTATGTATAGTTGGGGAGATAAAAGCAATATATACTAACTGAATTAACTAAGGTAATAGCCTAACTCTAGCCCTTTTCAAGTTAAAAAAAAGAAATAAAAATATCTATCTATATATGTGGAAGCTTTTATTTTTTTCCACAACTTTCCCCTTCTATTGCAGTTTTGTCCCAGGCTAGAAGCTGAGTATTAGTCTCACTCTAACAATGGTTTTGTTCCTTTGTCAAACTGTTACATTTACTAACTGTGAGGAAGCAAATTCTCTTCAGTGAGATAGACTAGTTGAAGTTTTTCCCAATGATAGTAATCTTAGATGAATTAAGAGTTGTCAAGGTTTGAAGTTACTGAACTCTCTACAAAGTGTTTACACGAAGCGCTATGGCATACAATCTCACAGATGCATCACATGTACTGAACTGGTGTCTGTTTTCTGTACTTGGCAAGAAGCAGCCATAACAGACTTACATTTATGTGATATTACCGTTATAATCTTTTTGTGATTAATGGAGCAAACAATGTACTGGAGTAAGATAGAGAACATGAGTTTCTGTGAACTAGAGAGTGTATTCAGCAGTGCTGTCTCTGTTGACCTGGTCCTTATGCTTCTCTTAACATAAATAAATAAATTAAAATCATTTATTTCTCCAGCAGGCATTCTCTGCCTGCAATGGTCTTTGTTTCCCTAGCTGCCTTATGCGCTCTTTGTTTTAGACCTTGCTTCTGTTAACAGACTCTTTAGCAAGGTCATCTACTCTTAGGCTACTAAGTATGACTGAATTTTTAGAGGAAAATGAGCAAATCTAAACACTGTGAAAATGGAATTGAGTTTACATTTCAAATTTCCTGAGCTATGTTTTCTCTGGTGTACTTCTCCCTACATTATGCTGTTGCAGTATATTTTAGGTAAGGATAGATGGTATAGTCTATAAACATTAAACAAGAATATAATCAAATTACATTAATTCAGATCAAAATTCCATTTTACTCACACATTTGAGTAAGACAGAACACTAAAATTGTCTGGAAGTACTTAGTGTGAGTATTGAAGTTTAATACTGGGTTCATTTCCAAAAATATGTTATGATGAACTAAAGTTAAATTTGATCTGGAAGTTAAATGTTATCCAGAAGTTAAGAAGTCACTGAGTGAATTTTGTTGTCTTGTGTTATCCAGGTCAGATTTAGATGATCATAAAGATTTCTTCTGCACTCACTGGAAAGCCAGGAGTCTGGAAACTGTGCCAACAAATTTTGGCAGTTGAAGTCAGTTCATAGTCTGGCCATCGGGGCAGGAGAAACACAGGCCATGGTCTCCAGATGTTATGAGCCAAGACAAATGAAAAACAATAACAACCACCACCAAAAATTAAACCTCTTCCACAATCTTCATACAAAATCGAAATATGTAAAATTAATCCTGAATTTTTTTCAACCACTGAAAATTAGTTTAAAGAGAAATCTGTAACTTAATGTCGACACAACAGTATGGATGATATTTAAAGAAGTATAATGGAGGAACACTTCTTTTGGGGTTTGAAAAATGCATAGAAAATACGGGGGTTTTTGTGGGGTTTGTTTGTTTGTTTGGTGGGGGGTGTAGTTGGGTTGGTTGGTTGGTTTGTTTCTTTGGGTTTTTTTCTATAAAACCTTCTCTATGATTCTGCTGAAGTAAGAGAGACTGTAACTTACCTTTTCACATGTGGATGCCCAGAATCTGTTCATTTCTCCAGCGTAACTAGCTCAGAAATTTTCCAGTAGACCTTCTATAAGTGCATGCAGTATTAATAATATGTCTGACCTTCAGATACTCAATGTTAAGAAATCTTTACAAAATTTCATGAAGACTATTATGAAGCATGGGATAGCATGTGTATACATTAAAGTTTCCAGAATTACAGGAAATAAAACAAGCACCAGTACCTCGTTTGGTTTCTTTTAAAGTACATTTAAAGTGCCAGTAAAAGCAAATCTACACTTTGAGGATATGCCTGGAACAGAGTTGTATGCAGTGTTCTGTGTAACAAATTTCAGTACATGCTCAATGTACATATGTAATAAAATATGAAAGTGCCAATTTTGAAACTTTTTTTTTTTTTTTTTCTAATTCCCCTTCTCCCCCTTCCCTCACAGGTTACTGAAAATGATATTATAATGGCAGAAAGGCTCTTTGGCATTCTGGCATACGTAGCATCTTCTGAGCTGCCGCATTATCGCATGCTTTCATTGTTAGGAGAATCTAGGTAAAATACAATGAATAGAAATGGAATTTTCCAAGAATGTATTGTTTAATTCTTCTGCACACTGTTGTGATAAATTCTTTCTAGATATAAAGATTAAAAAATTCACAAATACCATCTTGCAGAAGATAGGTTTACTGCTTATTGCAGAAATATCAGCATCTCCTGATTCCTGTAGCCAGAGGTTTTAACAGAAGTTCTGTGAACTCTTCTGAGTAAAAAGCAGATGCACACAAATGTACTGCTTGTTTAATTCTCTGATTGTACTTATATTGATTTTTGCATTGATTTATGCCTTTTACAATAAAAGACTGAATATTTTTAGTGGGTATTTTATAGTGGTTGACTATAACAGTAAACAGATTTAAGAGTTGGTGCTGCAAGAAAAAAATATGCTTAAAAAACCTTTTTATAATTATTTAATAAACTACTTTTACTTTTTAGTTCTTTTTTAGATACATACTTAAAATTTAAGCTGCAAAACTTTCTATTTAGGAGATGTCAAAAAGTCTATCATATAGAAGCAAATTGACAGAAGAATATCTAGAGTTATATGTATTTTGAATAACTTGAGGATGCAATAAACTCGAAAGCTCATAAAATGCATGTTCAAAGGGAGAAAACTAAAAAAAAAAAACCCCCTCACAATCACTAGGAACAGCGACTCTTAAAAAAACATGCTTCCAATAATTAAAACTGTAAATCTCTTTATTTAATCTTTCACAGGAGGAAGCAATTCCATTATTTGCTGGAGGGAAAGGGAAAGAAATCTGGGATGGGGAGTGAGGAAAGTAGCAATTACAGAAGAAATGGAGGGGAAAGCACAACTCGAGCAACACTGAATTACGCAACAAGGGACTTTCATATGGAAAAGCTTGAGGTAAGTATATCATTCCAGAATACTTTCATTCTGTTATATAATCTTAGACTACTACTTATTGAATTTGTTTATATACTATGTTTTGGTTCTGCTTTTGAGAATGATAGTTTAAAAATATTACTGCTTACCATATTTACATGTATGATCAAACATTTCATCTAACTGATCTTTGCCAGAATACTGGAATACAGTTTCTATCTTTAGTGGTTATTGAACAGTGCTACAGTCTCAGAAAGACATTATTGCCTACAGGCCTTATATTTATAATGAAATGTACCTGTCTTACTAAAATATATGAAGCGAGCACAGTTTTTTTACAAAGAAAAATACATACTGCACACGTTAACATTTTTTAATGGAATTAGAAAGTCAGATGGTATATTCCAAAATAAATTGAAGAACACCTTCAGACAAGATTTGACCTAGTGCAGGCTGTAGTAATAAAGAACTGTTTCTTAGGATTTAAATGATCTACAGGAAAACAAATGTATAGGAAATGTATTAGCTTTAAGTATTTAAAAAATTGCAAGCTGGCTTGTTACAGACAAGTGCATCAGTCACGCTTGTTTTAGTTTGCATTTCTGATCTGCTAACTCTTTTGCTTGGGCAGAGGGAAATCGTTCCCAGGAAGAACATGCTTCTTTCAGCCACAGTCTCCTTTCTGAGTAATCATCATGAGTTCTAGCTGTATCCAACCTGCTTCTGACATTTGTCCTCTTGTTTGCTCTTTGATTATGTGAAAATATATAAATCCTGTAGTGAAGGAAATTAAGTTCAGTAGATGCTGAATTCCATTATTGCGTTGTGGATTTGTTAACTCTGATCCATAGCATAAAAGAGACAGTGACTGCACGTGTTGAGAGATTAAAATAAGAAAATGTTTTACTTTCAAAAGCTTTGATAGTAGCTCTTAAAGCTTCGGGTGGCATAGAGTAGTAAGACAGTGAGGCATTCCTCTTGTGCTTTACCGTGGAACAAGCGCTGTAATAAAATAAGCTCGGTATTTATACAGTCCATTAAATAAGCGCATCACTTTCTTTTTCCAGTGCAGCAATTCACACCTTGTTCTTTGTTATAGCATTACATATGTGGCAGCAGATACTACAAGATATCACAAGAGAAGAGTAAGATAGGCAAACCAGACTGATTCCAGTCCCCCATCAGCAGTAACCTAACATAATAAATGTGATTGAATAAGCTTATTGCTAAAGATGACAGCCCGAGTCATTGATTAATAATTTGGGGGTTTATATGAAATATCTGGGAAGCATTTTCTCTGCTTTATCACTCATTTAAGTAAACTTCTGTTTTGATGTCATGAAGCATGACTTAACATTTTTAACACTGCCATAAATCAAACTAGTTAGATATTTAGCATGAATATAACTTTCTGTTCAAAGCTTATTATGGCATTTTATAGAAACTGCAGAAATAGGGATTAACACAGTTTTAAGTGAGTTGTGCAGAACTGTTAGTTGCACTAAGTACAATACTTTATTAGTATTTTTTAAAGGTTCAGGTTACTTCAGTATCTAATGTCGTACGTGTTAGGACCCATGCGCTTGCCAGAGTCCATCAGGCAACATGTGTTAAGGATGCATAGTGTTATATGCTTCATTCTTGTTAGGGCAGGTAGATAAACATATACTTTCCAACTGTTGTACTGTAATAATGAAAAACGGGGAGGGGAAGGGAAGGGAAGAGAAGGGAAGGGAAGAGAAGGAAGTAGCCTGGTGCTTAATAATGTCTGCAAATTTTCACTGCTGTGCCAGAAGGCAGCAAAAATCATACTGCTGTTTAAAGGTATTTACATGACTACTTAGAGTGGATTTCAGGTTAATTAATTAATTATTATAATACAAATATTATGAATACAGTAAGACTCTGTGGCCACTCTTGTAAAAACTTGACCCTAGGCCATGCTACTTAAAAGCAAATAGGAAAAAGTGTGTAATGGCCTCTTTGCCTGCTAATTGCTCTGTTCTTTAATTCATTACATTTTTGTGGTTGTCTTTTGGGTTTGCTCTTGTTTAACCTTTTCTTCCTTGGTCTTATACAATGTGTGATGGTTCTCCCGTGCAGGAAATCAAGGAAAGAAAAACATTTTGCCAGACATACGTCGAGAACTTAGTGAAAGAAGCAGCTGACATCAATATGAAAAATGAGTTGTTGCAGAAGTTGTGGCCTCAAATGTTCATTGAGCTTGTCAGAGATGCAGTGATAGAAATACGCAATAAAAATTCCTACATGAAACTCTGCTTACAGCGGATCACTGATCAAAAACAGTAGATTAAGGCTTGTTGTCTTGCAAGCTTTTGGTTTCTATATTCTATGACATTTTACAAACTTAAAACAATAGAGTGCAAAATTGCTATCGCATACTTCACACGCCCCTGCAATCAATGCCTTTTAATCTTCATTAACTCTCAATAGTTTTGAAATGAAAGTTTACTAGCATACTGATTTAACAATGCTTCCTTGGCTAAAGTGATGAAATAGCATTGAAGTAACTTGGTGTTTGTCATGTCTTGCAAAGTTCTTGTTTATTGTTTCTGCTACGTTTGCTTCTGTAGTGCTACATCATTGGTTTTTAAAGAAGAAATTTACACCCTGCTTGCCTTATTTTTTATTGAACACTTTTCAATTGTCACCTTTTTGACTGTTTGCTGCTGTTTAAAAAAAAAAAAATCAGGAATAGTAGCCGATTTTTTTATAAGCAAAAGCTAATAAATTATTTTTACACCCTGAACTTGTCATCATTATTATTAAATTATAATTGTTGTTTAATTTCTGATATTACAGAACACTTTCATATCAATACTGTCACAGTGCTCAGTCTATCAATGTTTAATGACCCCAATTTTCAGCTGAATTACCCAAACTAGACTTATTTTTCATTAATTTCATTTGTATTAGTTTGTGTGAATTATTACAGGTAAAATAGGAACCTGAGGTATACGCACTTAAGCTTTATTTTTATTCTGTTAATATGTGTTAATAGTATAATTTCTTTTCTTTCTTGTTTATTAAATTATTAATTTTTGATGTTTGCCAAGGTCAAATGAGCTAAAATGCATGCACTGAATTTGGTAAAGAAACTGATGACCGCTATTCAGTTGTAATTAGTTTCTGTGACTGTGAAAATTTCATATTTGTTGTCAATAAAAATAAATTCTTCACTTTTGCCCTTCACAGATACTGTAAGGAAGTACTGTGTGCAAAGGAAAGACTTCTTCTTAATGCTGCATGAAGGCAGGAGGCACAACTTGTCCTCAAAATCAGCTGCGAATGGGTAGAAAAAACACATACCATAGTACAATAACTTCCACTGTAAACACCTTGCCAGCTTCTGCCCAGAAATTGAATTTAGGAACTATTAACAAGTCCAGCTGATTCCCATGGCTAGTGTTTGCATGCAGGTACAAAGTCATGCCATTTAAACTTATTTATATAGTTGTATTTTATGTTAACTAAAAACAATCTAGAACCTTTGTGCATTCTTTCGCTCGATACAAATTAGTCTTATTTTACTTTAAGATCATTTATAAAATTATTCATAACCAAAGAAAACTTCCTGCAAGGATTTGTATGGCTCAAAACTGAGTTTAAAAATAAACTTTACCTGGGCAAGAGCCTCTGACAAAGCAGAGATGCAAATACAGTTTTGTGATTTTCTGAAAATATCCTTGAATATGTCACAGGATATTTTGGAATATGCAGTCTGCTTGTGTTCAGGTCAAACTGATGCATCTAAGCTGACAGAGAGAATCCATTTTCAGAGGATGTTACAGGTTAACAATGGCATGCATACTGTTAAATGATAACTTCAATTTTGCTTATGTTCTATGTGATCTTCTAATGCACTTGCAGGTAGTTGCTTTTCAGTCTTTACAGAATATAATGGAGCTTATCACAAATTCTAAGGAAATGTTGCAAGTCCTGAAGAAAACTGCTCCAGCAGTTGGTAGGATTTAATAGAAACAATCACCTCTTCAGGCTTCTTGAACTGCTTTGTGGAATTTATAGTCAGATTAGTGTGATAGGATTTTTTTTTTTCTTTCCATTGGAAAATTGTGTTGTCAGGTTTTATGGTGAATTTTATTAAGGGAACAAATTAAGATTCCACAAAACATGAGAAAAAGAGAGTTTACATTTTAGAAATAATCAGTATAGAAATGATCATGCAAAAGTTTTTTGGACCCATCAGTTTCTTTAGATCATTTCTGTGCAGAGGGAGTGAGTGGGTGGAGCAATTCCAGCTTCTGCATGGGGGCGGAAACCTCAGCAGCTGTGTGGAAGTGAAGAACTCTCCTGATGATGTAGCTGGAGCAGATGGGCCCCTTTTTGAATCAGATTCAGCAGCAATAAAAGACTGGAAACAAATGTTTTAAGAAGGGTGGACTGGTCTAAAGGAACAGGAAGTTCTCCATGAGAAAATTCAGAGAAAAGCCAGACTTTTCTCTAAAGCCTCTGATACTGAGGCTTTAGAAGCATAATCCTGACTGGAGGCTTTAAGGTAGGGTCTTGAAAAAACTTAGTGAAATGAATCAGAGGGTATTGGCTGTGAGCTGTAGAAACATCTTAAAGTGCTCTGTATTCCCAGTGGTCTGTGAATGCTGCCAGTTTGGACTTTTTTAGCTAAAAGCAGCTGTTTCCTAACAGGATCACTAAATGGCTGAAGCAAGGGCAGCTAGGCAGCTATTAGAATTTATGTTGGGCTTCATACTTGGTTTTCACATTAAATCAGTAGGAACAAAAAACCTTACATTTTTTACTAAATCTTCTTAGGAAACAAGTGAATGATAGACTACAGTCATGCTAGACCTGAGTGTACATAGAATGTTAAGCAGCCAGGTGATCTTAAAATTGTTAGCATGTTATATTTTGTTCATGTGTTTATCAAAATAGTCAATTCCTGTAGACTTTGGGGATACATTAGTGTAGTTACTTATGAAGGATTTTCTGAGTACCTAAAAAAATTGAAGGTGGAACTTCTTGTGTTCCAGTTTCTGCCTGTTGTCTTTTATCCTTTTACTGGGCACCACTGAAAAGAGACTGGCCCCATCTTCTTGACACCCACCCTTCAGATATTTATAAATATTGATAACATCTCCTCAGCCTTCTCTTTTCCAGGCTAAAAAGCCTCAGCCTTTCCTCATAAGAAAGACCTTTTAATAAAACCTTCCAGGCTGAAAGCAGTTATTTCAGTTATTTTTTCTGCTTAAAAAGCCTTTAAAAAGCTGGAAAAAAACCCCCAAATTTTTATATTGTTGATGTTTCATTGATGTCCCATCCAAGATGGACTCTTTTGATCCCCTCATGTAGCTTGACTTTCTGCACAGGACAGGAGCTATTAGAGTAAAAAGGCCACGTGTTAACTAGAAAGCATCCAAAGGGTTAAAAAGATATTGTTTTGACTTTTAAGTCTTTTGAAAACTTCTTTTTCCATTTGAATTGTAGATTATTTATACAGTTTCATTATTCTCTGAGATAAATTTCCTCTGTGTCCAGACAAGGACAGATTATGATGTATCTTAGTTTTTTTTCAGTTGCAGTTTGTCCATATCATCCATGAAGGCTCCATTATGTCATTCAGAGGCACTGTTTTTATTCAACTGAAATGTGATCTTCAGTGAGGAGACTGATGAAGAGCTGTATTTTATACACCCCTTTTGATATAGGATTGGCAAAAGTAATAGAGCTGCAGATACACTGCCACAATGGAACAGAGGGAGAAGTGATTCTCTTGATGCCAATCAAAAGCTGATCCTGTGAGTTTTGAAGGGAAGAAAAGGTACTAGGAAGGTATTTTAACTGAGCCCTGTAAAGTAAGTAAAACTTCTCTACAGCCTGGGATCAGGCGTGAGATATGAATCTGGAAGTAGCTGAAAGCTGTTTTCTGGTCTATATATCAGTGATATGAAAATAACATATCTTGTTCCATTGCTAGAAGGTCATATTTTTATCATGTAAACTATTTCAAATAATAATAATAATTTTAACAAAGGTTAACCTGTTACAACAGTGGTAATGTGCTACTGGGCAGACAGCAGTGACTCTGCAAGCTACGTATACATTCTGAAAGTTCAGGACAAGTCGATACTCTTTTTTTTGTTTGTTTGTTTGGTTGGGTTTTTTTGTTTGTTTGGGGTTTTTTTTGAGCAGTAGGCTGTAAAAGTGACAAACACAGATGCTTTTCAGATGCTTGCTATTTCACATTAAGCAACATTCACAAAGATGTGATTTAGATTGGGAGGTCAGTGTACATATTCAAAATCACAATAACAGCTGGTTTTTTTGATTAGTAAAACAGAATATGTTGCTCTTCCCACATTACACAAACATCTTGAAGTCCAGATTCAGTGAAATTATTTTTCTCTTTAGTTTAAGTTGGAGGCATCATTCTTTTGGGGATTTGTA
This sequence comes from Megaceryle maxima, assembly GCA_024605025.1. Classification (NCBI taxonomy): domain Eukaryota; kingdom Metazoa; phylum Chordata; class Aves; order Coraciiformes; family Cerylidae; genus Megaceryle; species Megaceryle maxima. The sequence continues at coordinate 15,557 of JANHGN010012830.1, read as the reverse complement.
AGGCTTTGTGTTTTGTTACACACATGTGAATAAGAAGAGGGGAAAGAGGAGACTAGCTATCACTTTGCTCTATGATGTGGTAAAGTTGCTTTTACTCAAAAGTGAATATAAGCTGATTTTTGCATACTAAAAAGTAGAAAGCGTAGACTATACAGCCCAGCCTTTAAACAATCTTACAAAAAGGCTAATTGGTATCTGCTTAACATGCATCACCTCAGAGATGGATTTTCTTGAGCATGAGCTAGAAGAAATAGAATCTAAGGAACTGTTTGTACAACCCAAGTATCTAGTTTTGTTGGCTAGCTTTGCTAGGCTCCTGCTCTCGGGAAGAAATATAAGCTCATCTGGAGGAACTCTTGTCTGTTTACCATGGTGAAAACAGAATTTCTACACAAGCTGTATATTGGACCTCATCTGCCATACTTGTGTACAGATGTGGTGGACAGATTCTTTGAGTATCAAATGTCAGGAAGCCCTGGTGAAGAAGCAAGAAGTCTTAATGGGAGAAAAAACTGACTGTTCTGTTCTGAGTTGTTTAGTATGTGTGGGTTTTTTCACTTAACATGTACTGCAAGCAGAAACATACTTGATTGATAAAAACACGTGGAGTGTAAACAAACAAACAAAAAAAGGCATACAAAAAGAATCCCCCACAAAAAAACCCACAACGACAAAAATAAACCAAACCCCAAAAAAACCCAACACAAATTCCCCTCAACACAACCACTAACACAAAAAAAAAACAACCAGCAAAACAAGAAAAACGCAGTTTGGAATATTTATACTGTATCCAGCATATCCAAGAGATGTGTTTGTACAACACAACCCTCTCTTTCTTACTACTGACTACATTGACTTGAGGAGGCCCTTATCTGTCTCTGTTTTATTCAGCTTTTTAAAAAATACAAGCTGATGGCTTCTTGCTTGCTCTGGACTTTGGTTTGATTGGTATAGTATAAAATAATGTAAACAAGACAGAAGGATCAGATCTCTCAGTACTGTAATCTGTTGGTTAACAGGACAACAGTACTAAATCCCACCTTTTGTTGCAATCTTCCTAATGAGTAGGCAGCTACTTCCATATTAAGGAAAATCTGTGTGTGATCCATAATCTTGTGTTGCTACATCTGTAACAGGGATGTTTTCTGGCTTCAGACAAACTATTCCTTTCACTCATGTTTGACTAATTATGGGTATTCCAGAGGTTAAATGCTGCTATTATCAGTGCTTCATTTTACACCTAACAAATCTGGAACTTTACATGAACACTGAGCAGATCATCAGCAAGTTCATTCTTTCTGGAATACTAGACGTGAATAACATAAACAGCACTAACCTTTTCAAAGCGGTGAGAATGATACCTTTCAAGAGTCAAGGTAACAAAAAGCCTTCCTGTGTGTAGTATTGAGCACTTAAGCACAGGAGAAGATAGCTTGCAATGACATATGTTTTCCATCTATTTATAATATATCATTAGACAAGAGAATGTAAAGTTAATTCAGACTATAGTGATGAAGAAATTCTGCCCATGAATGTGATCTTTGTATTACATGCTCACATAGTCCAGACATCTTACTTGGTTATGCAAGTTAATGGTGATATTAATGTAATTCACACTCAGTGAAAGAAACCATAGTGATATGTAGAGAAGCTGTGACTTTACAGTAATAAAAAATGCTGAGTTTGTTGATGAGCTCTTACGTTACGCTTGCAAATGAGATTGTGGGATGATATGTGCTGTGGTTTGTGTTCTGTAACACATTTGATGCCTATTTGCATTAGGCTTTGATGATCTATGCTTTCTAGTAAAGTAAAAAAATAATTCTGAAGAGTGATGAAAGAAACCAAGGGCACAGACTACGGCTTTCTTCCAGTTTCTAACTGACACTGGAAAATATGTTAAGCTTCATACAGCTGTCATATCCTGGGTAAAGTACACATTAAATCTCTCAGAGTCATTTGACTATGAAACTTCTGTGTAAGTCTACAAACAAGATCTTCTAGGGAAATATTACTTAGATTCCCAAGTGACATTAATAACTGTAACAAAATGTAAGCTTTGAAGTTTTTGTAATCTAGAAAATGTGAACTGGCTTGTCAGTTTAGAGAAGAACTGGGAAACTTTAGACAGAAGGATTCACAGCTCTGACAAGTGCTATTGGGATACAGAGTGAATAGGGAAGAGAACATTTATTACAGTGATTTTACATTCTTCTGGAGTCTGTGTGTTAATGTATATATAAACCTATGGCTAAAGACATAATCACTACCTAAAAGATGTGGGCATGAAAACCTCTTTCTGGTGTTGTGGCAGTCATTTGTATTTTGTTGTTGTTTTTTAAACCACTAACGTTCTAATACTTTTATGACAATGAGATGAACAACCAGGAGGCTATATTTGAATTTTCAACATATATTTAGAGGTTTTATTTCTTCTGCCTTCAGTATTTATCTAATTGACTGCTGCATAAGCAGAAACATTACGCTATACATTCAACAGTTGTAACAATGCTGTTTTATTAGAGTTGAGGCCTTCATTGTCCTCAGGATCTGTGTCTAGATTAAGAAGTAATCAGCAAAGCAAAAAAATATTTTTCTCTTTTGCTTTTTAAAGAAAGATACCCAGTCTCTCTCTCCTACTGTGAATAAATGTGGGAATCTATAGCTAATGACATTCTTCTATGTGAACTGCCAACACTTCCAGATGTAACCGTAGACAGTGAGCTCCATCTATTGCACGTTACCATTATTTGGCAAAATACTTAAGCACATGCTTACTTCTAATCACGCACTTGAATATTTCCATTTTCTTTTTTAGGATTTTCCAAGATTAGGATTCATTATAGACAAAATCATCTTTGATCTTTGGCCTGGAACAAGAGATTTAAGGTTAAAGGCAGTATATTATTTAAGTATGTTTTTTAAGTCTTTGAATAAGATCCCTTTTTATGTTAAAGCCTATTGTTGTAGCTTCAGTTGGAATAAATATCCAAGACAAATCTTGATATAACTGAAGTTATATTTATATTTTTCCAAGTATTGTGAGCATTTAAAGACATTTGTCAGTTAGTTTCATTTATTAAACTATGAACTATTCTTAACACGAGGAATGTAATTTGCTACAATAATGAACGTCTTCCCAACATACTGTTCAATCTCTGATGATGGAATGCAAAGTAGATTGCTTTGCAAGAATATTTCTAGTCTTTTGTAAACATCTGAAATCACAAGTATGGGAAACAAGGATGTAACTAAAAATGGAAGTGGACAACTTGTTTCATGAAACTGTAAATGCTGGGGTTTTTGGTTTGTTTTGTTTTTCCTAATTGAAAAGTGAGTGATGTAGGTCTCTACTCCTCCCCAGCCCCAGTGTAACATTGTAAACTACACTTTGTATTAAAGATGCTGTAGAACCAAGTCTAAACTATACTTTATTCATTTTGCTTGTAGATTGAATTTCTAGATGATTAGCTGTTCTCATGATCCACAGGATTGTTTACAGAGCTTTATTTATGTTACATTATTTCAGTATTATCATGCATCATCTCTGCAGACTTAATAAAGCAAGATTTAAATGCAAGTTGAGCTACTGCTGAAGATTCTAAAAGGTATTTGCATTGATTTATGTTCTTTATTAGGATGCGCATGCAAAAAAGTAAAATTTAAACTAGGTAACCTATGTCAGCTGAACCTGTGATGCTTTTGAAGTTGTTTCAAGATTCCGAGTGATTTGAGTGACTTAGGTTTCACACATGGCCTATATGCAAGGCTAGAATTATTCTACTAAATATATATTTTTTTTATATCTATGGTGATGACATCTATGTCTAAGGTAGTCATCTGGATTCTCTGCTAATGAAAGGACAACAGACACTTCTACAGTGTGAAACATCTTTCTTGCTTTAGATGTCCATCTTTTCAATGCAGTTGAATTGAATTTTCTCTTTTTTCATCTGGTAGTCTTAGGCAGTCATCCAGGTGTCGATGTCTGGAAAAGTTTGAATTTGTACACACAAGTTCCATCCTTCCCACCAGTTTTCTGCTTCCCTCCTATGCAATTAAACCAAATATTTTCTTCCATGCCAGTCAGAACCCACAGAAGTAGCCCACTTTATGATAAACAAGCATGGATCCATACTTGGATTTGCAGTAAAATGTGAGTGTCCTTTATTTCCAAAATGAGAGATGCATACTGCAAGCTGTGCTAGACTTCAGTGAAATACAGGTGAGCAGGTGCTTTGGTTACATTTGCAAAAGCCTTGAGGCCTGGCACACAGGTTCTCTCCTTTGCTATTTTGAATACATATATTGCTAAAGGAGGAGAGTGACATGGTCATGTGAATAGAGTGGGACATGTAACTACTTCACTCAGGTCCTTACAATAGTATATGCATGTGAGTTGTAAAGACTGTTGTAAGGTATGTTAAATGAGCTTGGTGACAAGCTAGAAATACATGTGTTGTGTTTGTTATTTTGTCATAATCTTACCTCAGTTCAGTTAGACACAGCCATTTCTCTGGTGGTGAGCAGCTGCTGTCTCATATACAGTGATTAGTATGCACTGGGCAACTACAAAGAAAGTAGGTCATTTGCAGATGGTACAGGGATTCAAGTTGTTGAACAGATTCTTATATTCTGTAGAGTACCATTTGCAGTATTGTCAGAGTTATTTAAATGAAAAAAAGTGAACTGCATCTTTAAAGAAAGAGTGAGCTACATTGGTTAAAAATTACTTTGGAGGTGCTATGGACCCTTTGGCTTCGTTGTAACAATGTTTTAAATACATGAATCTTGATCTCATTGCTGCTTGGAGGAAAAAAAAAAAAAACAAAAGAAGAACTGCAGATGGTCTGAGAAAGTTGTATTGATTATTTGCTCTTTCTTTGTTGGTACTGAACTGTTGGCTTTGCTTGATGATGATAGCTGTAGGCTCACTCTGGGGGATTAATTAGACGCTGTGTCAAGAAAGTATTTTAGTAGATGTAGGTGTGCTCAGGGCAATTTCCAGATTCAATCAACATAATAACATGTATCTCCATATGTAATCTATGAATGTGTTTGAGGTCTTTCAGCATAACAGATGACTGTGAATTTTAAAGATGTTTATAATACAGAATATTTAGTTTAAGACATGCATGCAGCCTCACTGCTCATTTTTTATTCCAGAGAGACCTTCTTAAGAAATACACCTGTCAAACTCATCCAAAATTATATTCAAAGGGGGACATAGGATAAAAAAGCAGTGCCTTGGAAGAGGATTGTGCCCTGATGGCTGAGATTTTAACAGCAGCAAAAGTGAAATTAAAATACTTGGTTATATTCAATATCTGATAATGAGCTGACAAAGGTATTAAGGTAGCCAGGTGCTACCTCATCTCATCTGTAGTGTATGTTAAGTGTTGGGCAGCTACAGAGAGTGTATTTTTAGAGGTGTGAGAACTCTTGTGGGAAGCCAAATCCTTCTATATTTCTCTTCCCCTACTCCCCTTAGTAAGCCCTCACTTTCCCTACCTTTTGTTTCCAAGCTTCAGTGTGTTCTGTTATTATTTAAATAAATTATAGTCAGCATTGCTTGTAACTTCAGTCCAACAGAAGGCAGCCACAGGCAATTTTTCCTTTTCCCCATCTCTGCAGTGGGGAACAGCTACAGAGAGGCCATTGTTTAATTAATATTCATTATTGATGTAGAGCTAAAGTGGCATAGCTGTGTTACATAGAGAGGCCAAGAGGAAGAATGCTAGGGGTAGGGGCACCTGTCAGTGTGGAGCAAAAGAGCTGTGGTACATATAGTGCTAGATTCAGTGGGATTATTTTTTTTTCCTGGCATGTTTTAAGAAAGCTTTTTATTACTCTTATTTCAACTGAATCAGCAGATGAGAGAATCCATTTCCTGGCTGACACTAACACAGACTTCATTAACTAGGACTTTCACCTGTAACAGTCACAGGGCAAGCATTGCCTGGACTTTCTATTTTTTAATTAGTTTGCCTTATGTTCAAGGGAGAAATCATGCCACTTTTTTTTTTGGTTGGTTGGTTTGGGGTTTTTTTTATTGCTCATTGCACTTATAGAATGAGCAGAATTTATGACGAATAAAATGCACTGAAAGTACATATTCCTGTGTGAGCTTATATGCTAAATATTTAACATCTCTTTGAAGTATTTGCTGATTTAGAGTCTTTTGCTGTGGCTTCTTCCAAGCAGATTTGTTTCAGAATGCAATCAATTCAGTGATTCCTAATCAGAAGCATTTGGAAATCCAAAACAGAATTGCCAAATTCATGGGGTTTGATCTTATAGTACTTGATTTTTTTTTTCTTTTTAATGACAATTTATGATACAGCTGAACATCTTGTAAAACTTTAAATAGGTTCCTAGAAAATGTTTTTAGCAGCTCAATTAAAAACTTTTTCAAAATTTTGGCTAATTTTTTTTTCACTTATTTTAGACAAAGCTTTTAAAGACTTATTTTCTTAACCATTCAAAAGACATTATTTTATGTGCTCGGGACTACTTCTTCCATAAAGTATGTTGGGTTTTTTTCAGAAGGGTTTACAGAATGTTCTAGAGATTAACTTGGTGAGTATAACTGTTTATCTTCTTTTAATTCTGAACTAAAGTATAATGTCAGATGCTGTTTGGCTTGCTTTCATTCTAGCATTGTGTGCTGACATCAGTCTTCACATTAGACAGAATTAGAACTTGCAGGTACTTGATATTCTTGACAGCAATTATGATACTAGGACTAGGATTTTGTCTAGGGTCAACTCCAAGGTGATCTCCTGGAAATTAAGAATACCAATTAGTTGTTCACAGTGAAACTGAGCAGTTACGTGCAGCTTGCCTACTGTGGGCCAGTAAAGGTTTTCCTTGTTTGTTGCTTTAAGGGTTTTGTTTTATTTGTTTTGTTTTATGTTTTTTGTTGTTTTAATTACTGGGATCCTTGGAAAATTTGAATCTACTTTCAGATCTGAGAAATGAGTGCTTACATTAGTAGCAAATTATATCACTCCTTTCCTAGGAGGAGCTTGGAAAGGCCATGGATTCTTGCAACTGCGTATAGAAGTTTAGGCTTCCTTTTGGTCATGCATAGATAAAGGAACTGGTTATTCTTGTGGCTGAGTGAAGGAGCTCAAAATCTGTTCCTGTTTTCACCTCTCTGTGACTGTGTTGAGAAGGGAGGAAGAGAGGATGGGTGGCAGAAATGCGGAAGTGTGGGCTAAGAGATAGGGAGGGACTATAATGGTAATCTGAAGTTGTGAATCATGCTTTTTAGAAGGGCATCTTCTGGAAGATGGGGTATTAGGCAAAGCAGCTGCCTCTAGTGCATAGTGCTGTGGAGCAGCAGGAGGCCTATGGCACCCCAGTTGGGTGAAATAGCGGGCTAGACAAGAAAAAGTGAGCTGCATTGCAACTTTTGATTTCAGGCTTCTACAGGTTGGCAGATATCTGTAATTTTCAGGGAGAAATATGTACACCCCAAATTCAGTGAGTTGTGTTCACCTTTTTCTCATAACATTCTGCAACTGTTCTCTTTGATTGTTCTCCCAATTCATTCCAGAATGTGGCTTTCTGCAGACTGTGTGTTAAAACACGATGCCTCTGTCATGTGTGAGTTTAGCTCAGTGCTGAGTATTTTCTACTACTTCATTTACTCTAGGAACTTCTAGTGATCACTTTATAAAATGACAAGGAATAGCTGTACCATATGAATACCTATCTCAATTTAGAAAGGGTGGGCCCTTTACAGATGCTTTATGAGCAGTGTTGATAAGCCTTACTATATGATCTCTTTTTCCTGGTACTCTGCCAGAGACATTCCCAGGCAGCACTGTATCTTATGAAAACCAGTAACTGTGCAAACTTGCGTGCAAGTCTGTGGCACCAATCATCTTGTTTTTTTCAGGAGAGAGCAGTTCTTTGCTTTGTGCTGTTAAAGGGTTAATAAATTTATTGAAAATAATTTTTATGGTTCTGTTCTTCATTAGAGCAGATGAACTCAAGAGGAATTCAAGCTATATTAATTGTTCTGTTGGGGCAGCAGCTTGTTCCCATCTGGTGCCTTTGCTGGGAAGGTGGCAGATCATTTCTGCAGAGATAAAAGATGGCATTTAGGATCAAGTACCCCCAGTCCTAATTTAAAAAGCACTGCAAGTGGATGAGAAGTGGTAGGTGACAGCAGCTGTCTATCAACAGGCATCATTCCTTGGTGCTATTCAGATCTAAGCAGAAAATATTATATGGGCACATGTACATTTACTATACTGTTCCCTTTCCAGACATGTAGCAGGGAAGAGTCCAGCCCAAACACCTATTGCCCTTTGCTGGGGAGAAGTTTATAGTTTGACCTAACACTAAATAAGTAGTTATATGCTACATCATTGGCTTTGAGCTCTGTTAGCTCTTTTCTGGAGCTGCAACTAAAATTAACATCCAACATGTAGCAACGTTAATCCATATTCATCTAATTTACCTGCATGCAACCAGGAATGGAATTAGGAATGCACACAGTTACTTAAAGCATGTTGCAGATGCCTTTGATGCTACAAAGCTTTATCCTTGCAATTGTACTGCTGGAGAATGCAGCTGGATTTTGCATTGCTGAAATTTGGCTGACTCTGTGGCAACATCCAGGCCTTCTTGGACACTTCATGATAAAAATACAGCCCTGCTAGTGCCCCTGCTTTTCTTATTAGTGGAGGTGCTAGTACTAAAAATACTATTTGCTTTCACAAGAGCTTAAGCACAGATGATGCTGCAGAGAACTCCTTTCTGTCTGTCTCGTTTGCTTGATTTATATCTGGAATTGAAAAGGGCCAGGAGGTTCCCATGTAAATAAAACTTTGAGACTTCCATGATGTTCTCATCAGTCTCAGCTTTGATATTGTTTCTTTAATGAAAGTTAGGCCTTAGTTGTTTTAGTAGCAAAGAAAACCTCAAAAATGTGAAGTTGAATGTAGGTGGTACAGACAGAAGTTTGCACAGAGCTTGTAACAACAGCGGGAGGTGTGAACTACTGCTTTTACCTCTATTGGGTGTTAGCTCAAATATTCAGCAGTGGTGTCTAATCACTTATGTTAAGAATTTCATTCCTTAAAAAGAATGAAAAGACAAGAGGCCCCAGAGCTGCATGATGTCTGGTGGGAAGTGTCTCATTTTGATGGCTCAGGCCAGTGGCATTGGGAATTGCTTCTGGTTATTGAAGTTACAAAGAAGTTCAACATTAAGCTTCAGTGGATTTGGAACCAAGGAGCGGGGCTGATAGATTTTGGCAGCTCTGAGATGTACTTTATTGTGTAGATAGAAATCCTATCACTCTTCATCTAAATTCCTACTCTATCATTAAACAGGAAAGTGTTAAACACTTCCAAAACTGAAATGAGACACTCCTTCCTGAAGTCCTGAACATTTCCTGGTTGGTTGGGTTGGGTTTTTTTTTTTTCACCCTGGTGCCTGTCACCTTGAATCTTTTTTTCTTTAATAAGCTCTGTTTTGAACCTGATCAAACATACCAATCTGTGGATATGGGAGGTGAGAAAGGTGAAAACAAGCTTCTTTATGGAGGAAAAAATGATGTCTCTATACCTTGTTTGGGTCCAGTGCCATAGTTAATTCTTTAACTTTACTGAGTTAATGACTCACTGCAATTTTTCTTTTTTTTTTACAGTATGCAACTTTTCTACGTTGAAAGAGTTGTTTTAGCATGCTAGGGCCATACTATGTTGTATGCACATATCAGGTACATACTTTCTTCATAAAGCTGCTACCCAAAGCAGAGTTTGAAGGTCAGCAAGAGATTTTAAATGTAGCATAGGGGTTAGGTACTTTCTTAAAACTTGGCCAACACAATACAGAGTTAGTGTGTTTTATTACTAGGAGCAGAAAAGCATCATTCTGTTACAAGCATTAAAAAGCAAAACAAAAATTGTTTTACAGTCATCCATAGTGTTTTGGATAATAGTATTCTCACAGAAATCCTAACTATTCTAAAGATGCTCACAAATTAAACCCAGCAAGTACTTAATTCTACATTTCCCTAGAATTGATTATTTTGTATTCTGCAGAATTACACGGAACTTTAGATTATAACTTAAAATATTATTTATTATTTTTAACTGCTGTATACACTACTTACCATGCTAAAGCTATTCCAACCTGTAGAATAGTCTATGGCTAATTTTCTTAGCTGTGCAAACTACTTACCTCCTCTTATTTGTGCACTTTTTGTGTTTTATTTTTCTAAAAGCAAATATGTTAAAGTGCATAAACCTACTTTCCTGAACCTCATTCTCTGTTTTATTAAGTGTTTCATTTTGTGCATACAGTTTTGTCCCACTCCGCCCACCTTTCTCAGTCTATAATGTCAGAAGCCTAGCAAGCTAAGAAAGTCGTAAGAGTTTAGCCTGTCTTAGCATAGCAGTTGGTGCAGTAGATTTGATCATGTATGCAAAGAGGGGGCTACTTGCATGCTTGCAGCACCTTTATATATTTGATGAATGCAGTCAGTCTGAAGTCACCTCTGAATCAGTCCCACATTCAGACAAGAATAAGAACTGCTCTGTTGTGGGAACCATAAAGCAATCCATAACCCCCAAATTTTTAGGTGAAAGATCATTTTTCATAATGGTAGAAATCTAGAGCAGGTATTTAAAACAAGCAAGCAAACAAACAAAAAATGCAAATATAACCCCACATTTAAAGTTTTTTCTTCTTTGCACATAAAACTTCTACATGGAAAAAGAGAGAGAAAGAAAATTTTTAAATCTAGAAAGAATATAGCTTAGGAATTGACAAGGTGATTAAAAGCTCGTCTTCACGCTCCCTTCTGTCATCCTTTTTCCAGAAGCTGTGTCAACAGAATAATACTTAAATTGTGTGTGCACATGCATTCTTATGCGTGTGTTTGCATGCATGCTTTTTCTATACACTGCATCTCAAATAAATTTATAAAGTAGTTATCAGCAACAGGAAGTGCAGTTGTACGTTTACCAGTGACATACATTCTAGAGCAAGATGAGTCTATCTGATAAAGTAGTAGATTGTAATACTGAACAATTTGTCTTGTACCAAAGATCTTGATAGGACACTTAAATGTTCAGAAGACATCGCCAACATTTTATTAGGTGAAAGCACTGGAACTTTATCTTGTGATTGTATGAATCATCCAGAGCTGGTTGTGTCTGGCATTTTATACAGCTCTGCTATAAACAACCTAGTTTACTTTTTCTATTGATAAGTGGAAATAGAGCCCACACAATTTAATTTTCTTCCATTGATCATTTACAGTTAATAATAACCCTTCCATTGTTTCATTAAATGCCATTTTATATTTTTTTGTGAGAAGAAATCCAATTGAGAGAACCATTTCTGTTGTGTTTAACTTCTGTAGCATAAATGGTTTTAAATAGATAAATCCTATTTCTTAGACAGTAATTTACATTTCACACTAGATATTTTCCCTGTCCCTGACAGCTATGAGGATATTGTGAAAGAGAGAGTTCTGATGGGAAATACACTCCATTAAGTAGTTTAATACAATTGTTCTTGAATGCAGTTCTGAAATTACTGTAGAATTCAGTTTTATATACTAAAGCTTGCCCCCTTTTTTTTGTTACTATTGTCTTTCACAAAAACACGGACTAAGTGAAGCGTTGCCTTAAATATTAACTTCATGCATCTGTCCATACTTGGTTGCACTTCCACAGAGGATTTATGTGAAAAATTTTCAATTATGAACTCAAACATTGCAGTCAGTGCACATAGCCAAGCCTGACTTTTGTGTGTTGTTGAGTCAGGACCCTGCTAGTGATGGTAGTAGCAAGCTCATCATCTCAGTGAGATTATGGTTGCATTGCATTCTCCACTTCTTCCAGGTAGAGGGGGTACTATAGATCTCTTCTGCTTCTTTTCAAATTTGAAACCATGACAGTGAGAACATTCTCCTCTATTAGAGTGCAGTTCATTTCCTTAAATTTACTGACAGCACTTGAGAAAAGAATTTTTATTTTGGGGGTTTTTTTTTGGTTTGTTATGTTTAGAACCAGGCGCCAAGCAGTTTCAGAGTTTAATAAGCCAAGACAGGGTTATTACACAGACATATGAAAGGCCTTTTAGGACACTGGAATGAATTCAGAAAAGCAGAGCATGTGGTGAAAGAAAGAGGAGAAGTAGTTTTGCCATGGGACATGAGACCACACAATAGGACATCAACTGTAATATGCCGCTTTGAAGCCATTGCAATTTTCTTGCAGACAAGTATGAGGACTTTTATGTGTAGATTTCCACAATTCATTAATTCTTGCTTTGATTGGATTATAAGGCCTTCCATTTACCATCTCCTTTTACCTCAGTGTGATTTGTCAATTTATTTAAGAATCCATCACCAAATCTGAAGCAGCATCTTACATGAAACAACTAATGAGGACAGGAACTTAGACAAAAAAGTCTATGCATCTAAATGCTGCAGTTGTCAGTCAACAGTTGTTTGAGCCTGAGTGAAAAAGGCTGGACCTTGTACATTTGTCTTGTAAGGATGATTTACTTATCTGTCTATTTTGAGGGCAAGTAAATGAGTTATTTGTACCAATTCCTGGAGTTTTTTCTACCAGTTCCTGGAGATCAGGAAAAGGTAAAGTAGAAGCATGGTAACTTTAAAAACTGTATCCTCATGTGTACATTAGAACCTGTAATCTTCATAAAGGCCCTGTCCTAGAAGTAAGAGACCAAGTTTATCTTTGGGAAGACTGTAAGGTTGGATATGGGAAGTAAGAAGAAGAAATAAGAAAGGAAAAAGACAAATCCAGTCCTGAAATTCTGAGTTCAGTTCCATAGACTTTGACATAATTTCTATTTGTCTGCTGTTTTCTTTTCCTCTGCAATAGAAAGTTTCAGGTAAGCCCTGTTGCATTTCTCCCCCCTTACAGGACATGAAAATCATTGTACTAGATAAATGTGTTTGATTATTACCCGCTCCCCTTCAAAAATTGCTCATCTGTTTGCTGTCAGGTACAAAGAACAAAGCTTGACTTCCTCATCCAAATACTTACCTTGCAGAGTCTGGACAAAAAGTGTATTCCGTTTGCTTACTCTGTGCTTCAGGGAACCTTCGGAATGTTCTTTGGGCTTATGTCTCTCAGTTCTGTTTTTATAATGAAGTGAAAAAGGAAGAAAAGAAGAGGTGAAAGAAGAAAAATGGCATGTGGAGGAATGGTGTAAGAAATGGAATTTGATTAGTTCTAAAAAGTTAGAAATGTTTTCCCCTTAACTCTTAAAATATACTTTTAGCTCTTCTCTTTAAAAGCATGAATACATGTGCACAGGCACTGTGGTGTATTTAATGCCATAGTAGTAATGTCTTTTCCATATCTTTCCATAAGTTTTGCTATCTTATAAAACTTGAGATTTTTTACAGAGGGGGAGGCAGTAAGAAATTGAGTAAAAAGCATGCGTGATTGCTATCTCTTTTTTTATGCTTGGAACATTTTGTTCAACAGAATGCATGTCTGTGTGATTTCACTGACTGCTGCCTAGGCAAAGGCAGGTTCTCTGAAAATCTTGATTCTGTTCAGGGGGAAGCTGTCCAAGAGCACTGGGAGCAGGGCTAAAGGCAGCCTGTGAGCACGTAGGACCAAAACATCAGAAAGCTTTTGGAATTCTTCCTTGGAAGAGCTCGCATGCTCCAAATGCTAGATTTAGGGATGAAATATGACTCAGAGTACTGATCTCAGTAAGAACCAAGGAAATGGAAAATAAATTATGTGGGATATGGATGTGTAATTAAAAATTTAGTGGTTACTTTTCTTTTTTCAACAAAACATTGTTCCACTCAGAGCCAAGCAATAGTTCAGGTAACAGCTAAAAATTTACAGAGCATTTTTCTTGGCACTGAGTAGTACATTATTATTGTTAAGTATTATTATTCTTAAGTATAGTGACAGTTGTTCATAACACTTAGAATCCTTTTGCAACTTCTGCTCTTGTTGCTTGAAGCATGACAAAGGTTGGACAAGCATTAGAGAAGACATGGAGAAAGACAAAAATAATTGTTTAACTCTGGTATTCCCCTGAAAGAGATACACAAAAAGGTAAAGAATTACTTTCTTGTAATTTGAGTATTTTAGAGATTAAGTGCTGAATCCAGTCATGCATAATGGTGGAATTTTTACATCAAATATCTGTAATACTCTTGATAATCTCCTGGCTGTTTTAAAGGAATAACTGAGAAGTGAAAATGTGGAGACTGTAAGTCAAGAGTAAACTGCTATGAGTATACCAACATTCTTGAATGTTGTCAGTATTAGTATGAGGCATTTCAGAAGCTATATTAATGAAGTATTTGTGGCTTGACTGTAAGGCAATATCAACTGTCCTTTCTTCTCCTGCAATGCCAGTTATCCCACAGCTGAAGTTCACAGTGTTTACACTTTCAGTTCCAAAATCAGTGAATTACCCTTAAATTCTTGAATATCTTATTCAAGTTCACACACTAAATACAAAGCCAAGATGGGAGGAGAGACAAGTATTTTGGCTTATTAGCCCACACTGTAACCTTCACACTGAACTTGCCACTTCTATTGAAAATTACCAAATCTTCGTCTTTATCAAAGCAGGACAGTTCCTCAAATAGAATTATAATGGGTGAGCTTTTATAGAGATGCCAATATTTGGTACAGCTGGTATAATTCCCAAGGATGAGATAATAGAATCATAGAATTGTCAGGGTTGGAAGGGACCTTAAAGATCATCTCGTTCCAACCCCCCTGCCATGGGCAGGAAGATCACCCATTAGATCAGGTTGCTCAGAGCCCCATCCAGCCTGGCCTTAGAAACTTCCAGAGATGGGGCTTCCATCACCTCTCTGGGCAACCTGTTCCTGTGTCTCACCACCCTCATGGTGAAGAACTTCTTCCTAATGTCCAATCTGAATCGACCCATCTCTAGTTTTAATGCATTCCCTCCATTCGTACCACTACCTGACATCCTAAAAAGCCCCTCCCCAGCTTTCTTATAGGCCCCCTTAAGATACTGGAAGGCCACAATAAGGTCTCCCAAGAGCCTTCTTTCCTCCAGACTGAACAACCCCAACTCTCTGAGTCTGTCTTCATAGGAGAGGCCCTCCAGCCCTCTGATCATCCTTGTGGCCCTTCTCTGGACACGTTCCAGCACGTCCATATCTTTCTTGTAATAGGGGCTCCAGAACTGGACGCAGTACTCCAGGTGGAGTCTCACAAGAGTGGAGTAGAGGGGGAGAATCACCTCCCTCGACCTGCTGGCCATGATTCTCTTGGTGCGGCCCAGGATATGATTTGCTTTCTGGGCTGCAAGTGCACACTGCTGGCTCATGTTGAGTTTCCCGTCCACCAGTACCTCCAAGTCCTTTTCTTCAGGGCTGCTCTCAATTTGTGGTGCTTGCGATTGCCCTGACCCAGATGGAGGACCTTGCACTTGGTCTTGTTGAGCTTCATGAGGTTGGCATGGGCACACCTCTCCAGCCTGTCAAGGTCCCTCTGGATGGCATCCCTTCCCTCCAGCGTGTCAGCCTCCCCACACAGCTTGGT